>JADGJA010000363.1:0-21407 GCA_027596035.1 Thoreauomyces humboldtii | reverse complement strand
CCTTCTTTCTCTTGGTCATCGCCCAAAGATTCTGATCGATCGTGTGGATTTTCAACTCTTTGCAGCTGGAAAAGATCAGCGCGTCCAAGGCGGCCATCATATCCAGCGAAGCCATGGTTCAGACCTTGCTTCGTGGGATCACAAAGGGCGGGGCATAGATCGAACGCGGCAAGTAAGCATCAGAGATGGAGCCCCGGGCCTGCGTCTCGATGCATATAATGCATACGGGTCCACGTCTCGATGCAAGTTAAGAGCTTTTTCCTTCCTACCGTTTTCGATTCTCGATTGAAAAAGAGATGTGCACTTCGATATGTGTATTTTTTTTTTGGTATCATATATACTAAAAAACGCGAGAGACTTTTTTTTTTTCCATTGGCGCGCTCAATACGGATGCGGAGACTGCTGCTGCTGCTGATGAGGGTCCGTCGATCTCTGCTGGTGTTGTCGTTGATACTGCTGCTGTTGCTGCTGCTGCTGAGTGTGAAACTGTTGCTGTTGCTGAAGTTGCTGATGCTGTTGGGGAGCTTGTTGACGTCCTTGTGATTGAAACTGTTGTTGTCGGTGTTGTTGCTGATGTAGTTGTTGGGGCTGATAGGACGGGTATGCTGAGCCCTGCTGTTGCTGATGATAGTGAGGTTGGAGTTGTTGGTTCGGATTCGAACGTTCGCAACGAGTGAGGACGTTCTGTCTGTGTCCTCGATTCTTGAGGTGGATCTCGAAGTTGTTCAGGGATTCTTCCGGACCGGTTTGGTAGAGTTTGCCTTACACGGGGAAAGGGAAGGTCTGCGGTTAGCGGGAAACGACCAGGCCTGTGACGGTGTGTTGCTGACTCCTCACCAGGACAATCGTGGCACTTGAGACGCAACTCTACAGACTTGGTCTTGTGTACGACGTAGAACTGATCCTGTGGGTATTTCTCGGCCAGCGAGTCTCTGCATTGCACCAGCCATGCCGGGAGCTGAGAGTCTAGGATACGGGGCGGCATGGAAGGCGCGTAGGACATTTGCGGAAGGCTTGAAGTCGAGAAGCCCAGATGGGACGCAGCTGACTGTGGGGAAGGTTGATGTTTGTCAGGAGGGTCGAGAGGATGTTGAGGGTGGTCGTGATGGTCGGAAGGATGGGTATGGGCGGGTTCGGCGGTTTCGGGTGGTCGGTGTGGCGATGTCGGGCCAGACTCTTCGCCAACGGGAAGCGATGTGGTGTCTGCTTGTTCCGTCGCTGGTCTGGCAACAGGGCGTGGCACCTTGAATCTACTGAGGTGCAAACCTGCTCGACGATTTGCATGAGCATTTGGGATGCATTTCCAAAATCCTGACGCAAATGCCACCTACCGCAGTCATTGCACAGTTTCATCTCGCCAGCGGAGTTCTTGCGTATCATGGTTGTGCCAGATGACGTTGTACCACAGTTTTCGCACGCCCATTCCTTGGCCAGAGCGGCTTCCGTTGGCCGGGGAGGTGGAACAAGGACTTCCTTTGGTTCTGAACTGTTCTGCAAAGGCACCGGTACCAAGGGGTCCACAACCATGCCCCGAGCTCGTCTTGTTCGCACAGGACGCCCCCCGGGTTGGATGATAGGGGCTAAAAGAGCGTCGCTAGGGTCCAACAAGCCCGGGACATGGGGACCCGTCCGGTTCGTCTTCGGCCATTCACGATCGGGAAGAGAGATGGCTCGCCGGCTTCGTTGAGTCTGTCTTCGCTTTCGGCTACACGGTAGATGGAGTTGGCACAGCATACGGAGCACCGCAATGCTTTCAAGGTTACGCTTACCGAGTGTCGCGGTCGCGATCCTTTTCCATTTTTTCAATCTCCAGGTCGGTCACGGCATTGTAATAAGGCCCAAACATGGCCTTGTCCTTCACGCTGCGGTAGACGCTGACAGGATCCACAGGGGCCAAAAAGCAGGAAGAGAGTTCATCATCGTCGATTGGAGCGCCATTAAATTGGTGATCCACCAACAGCAAGGATTTTGCAAAAGTTTGGATCTGTTCCCGAATCTGATGAGCGATAGCAGTTCTACAAACCCGAGGACCATGAGTGACTCCGAAATGCGAGCAGGCCGATGCAGGTGTTGGCTCACTTGAACTCCGATCCTAATCCCAGCTCTGCACACATGTGGTCAGCAAAAAGCTCGGGGTTGTTTCGCTTGCAATTAAGATCCCATTCGAACTGGTCCACGAGGCAGTGATTCCCAACAGTGATGTCCAACTGCAAAGCAGAAACGAAAAGCACTGATGAGAACCAGTACCACTGCGAAACCCCGGTCCAGGCGGGGAACTCAAACCTTGATGACGGTCCGAAGCTCCGGAGAGTCTTTGTCCAAGCTATCCAGCCCATCGTTCCCTCGAGTGTCCCCGTCGGTGAGCCCGAGTGCCACGGGTGTGTGTTGACGGTAATCGCTGATTTGCTCTTCGATAGCTTTCTCGATCGCCGGGATGAAGATGGCTGGAGGGAGGTGGAGGTCTTCACACATAAGCTCGGCAATATGGGCGGGTCGAACCAGAGTTTCTGAATAGCGGGAGGGTTAAAAATCGCATGTTTGAAGAAAACAATGGCAAAAGTTCGAACCGTTGAGATTCCATGTGAAGGTGTCACGAAGCTTGACGCCATCAAAATCAATATCGAGCCGAATGGGTACCAACGACTCCTGAGCTTCCGCCATATGTTGTAGCTGCTCTTCGGTGCTGTGAATCGGAAGCGCGGAGTTTAGGTCAGCGAACGTTCTAAAGTCACGGGCAAAAACCAAGTACCTACAATACTAGTTCATCGTGCTTCCGTCTTCGCCCAGGGACGAGCTCAAATGGCATTTGCTGACCGAGCTTGACCTGGTCGCTGTGCTTCTGTTGCAAATAGATGAATTCATGTCGCTTGCTGGTTACCCGGGCTGCGTTGCGGACGCTCTGCTTTTTCATCGCTAGCTTGTACGCTTCTTCGCGCGCCAGGAAAACGTCGAGAGTTTTTTCCCAAAGTGGCATCGGATCACGAAAAGGCTTCGCATGCTCATCCGATCGGTCGTTCTCCTCGTCCGACAGGCTGCCAGCATCGACGGCGGGATCCGCAATGCCTTCAACGGAAGGTCCGAGAGAAATGCCGTTGCTCGTCCCAGAGGCATTGGGTACGTTTCCAGACTGCAGCATGAGGGCTCTTTGAGCAGCAAATTGCTGTTGCTGTTGCTGTTGCTCTTGCTGCTGCTCAGACCGCGCCGCGAGCGCTTGCCGAAAAGCGTCTTGCGTCATCTGCGTTGGATGCAGCGGCATCTGAGACCCTGCCACGCCATTTCCTGGTGGGTTCACATAAGGCAGCGGAGGCTGGGTCTGTATTTGCAATCCGGGTCTGGAAGCCTGGGGAGGAGCTAGGGGGTGCGAGGACGGCAGTTGGGTTCGGTATTGCGGTGCCGCGAAGGCTGCGTTGCTGGGAAAGTGCTGGTTCAATGCCATCGGCTGCGATGGATGCGACGGCTGTGTTGGCTGCGACAGTTGCAAGGGCTGCAATGGCTGCGATTGCTGATGAGGATTGAAGTGAAACTGCTGTTGCGGCGGCAGCTGATGTTGAGCAAGGCCCTTGGGTTGAGACTGGGATGGTGGTGGTGGTGGTGGTAGTGCGGAGGCTAGACGTTCTTGAGCGAGTTCCCGCGCGACTTCGGCCCGCATCGCTTCGTAATGGCTCATTATTCCGACCTCCTCATCGGAGCGCTTGGAGAAAGAATCCTCCTTGACTGCAGCAGGCTCGGTAGCAGGACTCGCAGGCGATGAGTTGCGCTCCGTCGTTTGAGGGTGGTGAGCTGCTGGGGGATCCGGGCCTGGTCGAGGAGGTTCTGACTCCCTGTCGCGGACCGGAGACTTTGTCTTTTCTCTCTCCGGAGACTGAGGGTTCATGAGCATGTCGATGGAGGGCGCGGTATGGGAGTTTGGGTCTGCCTCGGGAGCAGCAGATTGGGAGGAGCCGTGAGCGTGAGAGTGAGGTATTGGGTGGTTGCTTGAAGCTGGGTCTGTGACGACTGGGGGTATAGTAGTGGCTTCTGCAGCCGCGTCCTCCTGCTCCTCCTCCTGCATCGTGATAGCATGCGACGGCGAGGGTTCGACTGGCTCGTCCATTGCCATCCAGAGTAATGTGAACCCGTGATTGTGGCTGGAGAGAGAGAGAGACAGAGAGTGAGTGTGTGTTGGGTTGTGGTGGTTGTGGTGGTGCGTGTCTGGCCCTTCAGACAAGAAACCTGCCATGTAAACAACCGACCGTACGTCTCGTGCGCTCCCAACCAAACCCTCTCGACGCTCAGCTACAGCCACCACGAGGACAAGAGGCAAGCGGGAGGAGTACGAGGGCTCGTTTCTCTGTGGGCTGATACCACCAAGTTCATCTGGGATAGTCGAGACCAACAATTCGAACAACCGACGACTGCCGCCGCCCTCATGGCTTTGCCCAGGAACCTCCGGAACGCACTTGCTCCTGCAGAGGTCGAGTTCCTCGCGGAGGGTGACCCTATCAGCATCCTGCCCCTGCACAAGATGGAGGCTCTTCAGCTCATCAACGTGCGTCTGTCGTCGTTTCTCCTTGCTTTCCTTCGTGCTCTCCCTTGATGCCCTTGTCCTTCCGCCGTGTCACAGGGCACATATGGTCCTTTCCGACCACCGCACAAGCAGGAGGTCCCACTGTGGCTTGCAGTCACCCTGAAGCGAAAGCAAAAGTGCCAGATCATCGCTCCAGATTGGATGGAACCAGGTATTGTGAGACGTATGGTGTTCGCACCAAGCGCGTTTATGTTGCCCAGCCTAACAGTCAGTCATCGAAAAAAGAGTATCTGCGTAAGAAGCTGGAAGAGGAGAATGCCGATGCAGAGTTCAGCGCTCTGCCGTTTCGCTTCATGGAAATATCTCATCTTCTGCTTGGATGGTACACTGCCTCTTCGTCCATGCGTTAAGCTTTCGTCCACTTTCGATCCAAAAGCTTAACGCACTCCCTCCATGCAGCGCAAGCGACGACATTCCGCAATCCGAAGTCGTGCGAACGCTGCTTAAAGACCTTCGCGAGGCGCGGCAGGGAAAAGCCCGACGAGGTCTTCGGGGCCTCGACGCACACTACCTTCAGACAGACAACCTGGGCCTCATGGAGATCAACGAGGTTCGACCGTTCTTTGCGCGAGCGTTCAACGAGCTCAGGAACCTCGAACCCGTGGCGGAACCAGGAGCGGGGAGCTCGCAAGCCACCACGGGGGCCGGAAGCTCTGCCTTGATGTGAAAACGGGCGCATGAGGAGAGTCAGGAAGGAAGGGACCATAGCAAGGCGGAACCCAGGCTTGGTTTGGGAGGCATCCCGTCCGTCCCGCTTTTCTTTTGCAAAGCGTGCTGTCGCCACTCGTGGGCGCCCAATCGGAGCGCCTCTGCCGACTCTCGGGATTGCAAACACCGACCCCCTACCGCTCAAAGCATGGCTGGTCTCGACCCTCGGTTCACTTGCTCATCTGACTCGATCAGTTCACACACCGAGTCGGAGGATACCATGGGTAGCAAGGGACTCATTTGGAGGAGATGGATAACGTACGGAACTGTCGGTGGGGTTTCGCGGGGCGGGCGTACCGGACAATGTAGACAACACCCACTACACGTGCACATGGAGAAGGAGAACTCCCGATTTTTTGGGAAGGGAATTATGGACGTGACGAAAACGCTTGCGCCTTTCTATGTCCAGCACTGTCAGGACTGTCAATAGATACCAAGCACGTCACAGCGGTGTTTCTTTGCACAACAGATCTATTTACGAAATACCAACAAGGAGGAGCATATATACAAGGGAAGCTAGAACAGAGCATACGATCTACTGCTGAGGTCCACCGCAAGCGACGGGTCGAACAGCGCTGGGTTGAGCGACACCACCGCCGGCAGCCTGGTCGGCAGCCCTGAGGTAGGCATCGATGGCAAAGAGGACATTGGGACACCTGTTCGCGTTGATGACCGCAGGGTTCGCCGACCTCGACCTCGATCCAAGGTTGGTGACGTCCGTGAGAGCATCGACGACCGCCTGGAAGTGTCCCTGGGTGACGAGCATGTTGTTCGCGTTCAGGACGGCGGGGGTCTTGGAGATGGGATGTCTGTCGATGACGGCCTTGTGGACCAACTCGTTCTTTTCGGCCACGTTGGCCGCGTAGGCTGCGGCCTGGAGAGCGGGTCCGGTCATGGTGGCGGCGTTGTTGAGGTAGTGGGATACCTTCATGGTGTCTGCTCGCCAGGCGTTGGCAGCAGCGATGAGTTCAGCGGCAGTGGGGATCGGACCCCCGGCAGCGGGTTTGGCTGCAGGGACTCGGGCTTTGGTTGCTGGGGCTGCTCCGGGACGGGTTGCGGGACGGGTCGCGGGACGGGCGGCGGTTGGTGCTTTGGCTTTGGGAGCGGCTGGACGAGGCACACGGCCGAAATCAGCGGCCGGGACTGTCGAGTCCAGGGTTGCAACGGCGGTTGACTGCGGCATGGGAGCCGACAGGACTGCGAGGGGAGAAGCGAGGAAAGCGAAGACGTAGATGGCAGAGAGCTTCATGTTGTCGGATTCGCGGATGGAGATGTAAGGAAAAAAGAAGTGAAGTTTGCTGAGGAGATGCTGAGGAGTGCGTTGATTGTTGGTTGATGTTGCGATGGAGATGCGCGAACGGGCGGGCCTTTATGTATTCCGCCCGCAACCGCTTGACGTCGACGACAAGTACTTCGCATGATGGTCAAGCGACAAGATTCATGGTCGCCCGGGCCCTCATTGCTCAATCATTGCCTTCGCCATGAGAGAAAAGTAAGGTTAGCTCGAGTTCATGGCAACGAAGCGTCCTTCGATCGTCCCCTTTGAGAAATTTGATTGCGTTAATAGGTCGGGTTGCATTCAAAAACCTTATTCCTCAGGCTCCTCGTCATGGACATCGGTTGAGAAACGTGCCTCATGTCGTTGAAGACGACTTCAGATACTCGTTTCGTGCGCAGGATGTGGTGTGTTCCCCGTTTGTCTGAACGGGTTTCAGTTTTCTAGCGTTAGGGGCTCGAGTTTCGTTTCCGACAGACCCATTGCGCTGGCAACCAGTCTCGGATTCGTATGGCCAGTGCAATGACAGACCAGCGTCTCAGGCCACAGATCGAGTCAACCGTTCCCGCCAAGATGAAGTCCTACCATCACCATTCGACAAGGGTGCCTTCGCGCCTACTCTGAAATAATGATACGGAGAGCAAGGCAGTGCTGGAGTAAGTGGAGGTATCCCTGCCGAACTCAGTTCGCTACCGATGCCAGTCGACTTCGAAGTGATAGTCTTTCGTTGCCAATGTGACCGCGGATGCGCATGACATGAACCGACGTTTGCCTGTGGGGGCCATCTGTTGACTGCCCCGCCTCTCCTGGGCCCTCGCAGCCTCGCAGGGCAGCGGAGTTTCCAGACCTGTCTGTCGAACCTCGGAGTGAAATGGTCCGAGCACGACCGCGGGAAGCCAACTTAAGCTTTCGAGGCTGACCACCTACAGTTCGTTAAGCATGCATGGAAATCGAGGATCATGGTTCAGTGGGCTACCAGGGCGCTTCTCCAGGATCCCTACCTTTTTCCCCAGCTCAGGAATCGCCGTGCTCTGATCGCCTACGATGGTGTTGGACGTGACTGCCGACATAAGATGGTGGGGAAACTGCGATGCCAACGTGGAGGAAGTCAACAACACAGAGTTTCCGCCAACGTCTATTCTTTGTCTCTGGAGGTTCGCGAAGGGATTCGAACGATCTTTGATTGGGTGCGAGCCGCCCTAGCATCGCCAGCACTTCAAGCACTGTCCGTTCTGCTCATCCCCATTCCTATAGGATCGCAGTATCCGTCAGTGCGCTCAATGGCGTGGTTCATCCCCTCGGCGTCCACGTATTCGGACAGGTCTTGCAAAAGATCTACAAGGGCGAAATAGCGGCCGATGCCAGCGTTCTCTCGCCATTGGCTGCTCAGTTTACGATACTGGCTTTCTTGTCGCTTGTAACTACCTACGTCGCGAGGGCGGCGTGGATCATTTCGGCTGAGCGTCAAAGCAAGGTATCAGTGGGGGATAAAATTGTCGATAGGGCGTTGACTTATACTCTGGATGGCCTTCAGAGGATATCCGTTCTCTATCTAAAGAAGATCCTGCACCTAGATCTGAACCGACTCGATACCGTAATTCAGGTTGCATTGTTTGAAATGTGTTTTTAGTCACTGATATCATCTTTTACCAGTCCAAGCAAGAGTCTTTCTCCACACGTCTCATGCGAGACGTCCCGATCATTCGACTGGGGCTGGGGGAACGCGCGATCGGTGTGGTCTTCACCACCATCGGAACGATCATTTCCAGCACGGTTGTTTCTATGCTCGCAAGTTGGAAGCTGTCCTTGATTCTGTGCGTGCAACTTGACTTGGACAAAGATCTGTGGATTGCACTGAACTCCCTTCCTCGGTCCTCAGCCTCAGTTTCATGCCCATCATGATTTTCACCGGCTACAAGCTCATGAAGATCGACACTAGATGGGGCAAGATCAGCAACGACGCATACATGCAGTCTTCGATCGTCGCAGAACAGACCCTCATGGGTATCCGAACCGTGTCCGCTTTCAACCTCCAAGAGCGCTTTTCCAGCAGATACGATGCGAAGCTACAGCTTGCATGCGAGGCTGAGATCACGAGAGTCAAGTACTCTGGACTGAGCGTGGGCATCTTCCAAGGGTCGTTGTTTTTGGTCATAGCCGCTGATTTCACGCTGGCGGCAATCCTTTCCAAGCGAGGCTGGGTCGCGCAGGTCGATGCCGTGGTATGATAAGAATCGTGGTTAGATGAGACCCCAATCTATTGACTGATGACTTATCATCAGGTTGTGCTCTTCGCAACTATGATGCTGGCAGGAGCCTTGATGCATATTCCTGAAGCGCTCTCTCACCTCGCCAACGCGAAGGCGGCAGCCTGCATGGTGTACGATGTTATCCAACGGGAAGACGATGTCCATAATTACAAGATGCAAATGCAAGAGCACAAAGCGCCTGATGCGAACGTGGGAATATCGTTCAAGGCCGTCAACTTCAGGTGGGTCCACAGATCCTAAAGAGGTTTGCAATACAGTCTCTGGTTCCATAAGTTAACGCACGTTCACCGGCCAGCTATCCAGCTCGTCCCGATGTCCCAATTCTAAGAGGATTAACGCTGGACATACAGCCGGGTCAAACGGTGGCCATCGTTGGCAAGTCTGGGTCCGGGAAATCGACAGCGCTTGCGTTGATTCAACGCTTTTACATTGCCAGTTCTGGAAGCGTTTCCGTCGGAGGCTTTCCGATCGAGTCTTGGGACCCGGCAATGCTTCGCGACATGCTAGGTGTTGTTCCGTGAGTCTCTGACAAAGTTTGCGGGCTGTGAGGAAAGATGCGCTGACCATTTGAATGCTTTCATGCTTTCAGTCAGGAATCTGTATTGTTTGATTCTTTGACCATCAAGAACAATATATTGCTCGGGACTCGGAAATCGGTTACAGCCGAGCACTTCATTTCCATCTGCAGAATGGCTCAGTGTCATGAGTTTATATCTAAACTTCCCTTGGGATATGACACACCGATCACAAACGGCATGAATTTTTCGGGTGGACAAAAGCAACGGTAATTCATAGGTAGCTTCTGCTGTACTCATGCTGTTTCCTGACCGTATTCTTTACACTTTGTAGGATAGCCATAGCACGTGCTTTGGTTCGTCATTGTGGTTCATCTTGCCTTGCTATTCTGCACCTTCGCTGATCAACACCATTATTCAGATATCGGATCCCCGCATTCTGATCCTAGATGAGGCCACGTCCTCGCTGGACTCGAAAAGTGATCGACTGGTCCAGAAAGCCATGGATGCAGCCAGTCAAGGGCGAACCACCATAATCATAGTACGTCTGGGGTCGCGGCTTGCGCACTCCAAACCTTTATCTTACATTTGCCCACCGGCGGCTTTTAGGCTCACAGGTGAGCGAAGGGCGCTTGAGTGCTTTTCGAGCCAACCTTAAGCTCAGCATCGGGACTCCATGATGACAGATTATCGACGGTGCGAAAAGCCGACATGATCTGCGTACTACGAAAAGGGCAGGTTCAGGAGACGGGCACGCACGATGAGCTGAACGCTCGTGGCGGCACATACGCGAAGCTAGTCAAGCGGCAAACGCTACTCGATCTGCCTCTTGGCAGACCGGGCAGCGTTGACGAAGACACTTTGGTCGCCTCTGAGCCTGTCGCTTACTTTGAGACCGTTCCCCGGATGCGTGCGATGCTGGAAGGACCTGATCTCTTCTTGGACACCCCCGAGGTGATCGTGGAGCAGACTCGGTTGCACCTCGCGGAGGAACGTGCGCGTTTGGTTCTTGCGGGGCGAGATATGCGACACGGAGCTACGAGAGTGACGCGAAGAGTGTGGGATCTGCTGGAGGTTGACAGAGGCTTGGCACTATGGGGTATTCTGGCTGCTGGGACTGCTAGTGCGGTGAGCTTCCGCACATTTGAGTTCGAGGCGTCGATAGGCTCTGATCTGTCTCTCAGTTGTTTCCTGGTTTTGCGGTCCTGCTCGGATACGTGTCAGTCGACATTCTGAAAACCTCGGTGCCCAAGACCTGGCTGAGCTGTCTAGGTACATATATAGAGGCGCCATAGCCAACTTGGACTTTTATTAACCGAGGCAATACTTAGGTGCCGTGGCGCTATACGTTTTCACCGCCGCAACACTTGCCACGTGGTTGCTCGGCAAAGCGAATGCTAGGTTAACGGCCCGCTTGCGATCGATGATATTTCAGTCTCTCCTCCGGCAAGGTAGGTGTCTTGTTGACTGTCTTGTACTGTTCATGTCAAGCCTTATCTTCCTTTTACTTTCGAACAGATATGGCGTTCTTCGATGCACGGCAAAACACGGCTTCCGGAATTTTGCTCAAGAGATTAGGAGGAGTCGAAGAAGTGGGCCTGCTCGTCACGCAATGTGGAGGAGAACTCGCTACCCTCGGATTCCTCGTGCTAAGGTAACTGATCAGATGCCGAGTGGACTTCCAGACGAACCTCCTTCCTTACGTCCCCCTTCCAGCGGTCTCTTGGTTCCACTCATCCTCTCACCACTCTTCGCTGTATTCGTCATCACACCTACACCGGTGGTATTCCTGGCCTCATTCTTTCAAGCAAGATCGGTCGCAAAGTTCACAATCAATAGCCAGGAAGCGTTGGACCAGAGCACCCAGATCGCTAGCGATGCTATCCGGGATGTCCGCACGCTGAAAACCTTTGGGAGAGAGGATTTCACCGTCGGATGCTTCGAAGCTTTCTTGGAAAAGCCGTACCGCATCGCACAGAAAAATGCGTTGAAGGACAGTGTCGCGTATTCGTATCAAGCCGCTTCTCCGTTGGTGACGCTGTCGTATGGTCTTTGGATCGCCCAACGACTGGTTAACGGCGGAAATCTACCGTTGTGGCAGGTGATTTGGTCGGAGAAACAAGGAATGATACATTCACTTTTTCCTCACGTGATGTCCTTGTAGGCCATATCAACGATTCTATCTGTCATGGTGACGGTCATTTTCCTGGCGAGAACGTCGAGCATTGCTTTATCGTACGAAAAGAGCAAGCACGCGGCAGTCCAGACATTCGCGTTGATCGACTACGAGACGAAGATCGATCCACTCGAGTCGGGCCAGATTCCAGCTGCGTTCCAAGGCGGATTCAAGTTCCACAACCTCGCCTTTCAGTATCCGACAGCGTCCGATGCCGTCTTCAAAGGCTTGTTCAATCTGGAAGCGAAACCCGAACAGTCTATTGCATTGGTATGGCGTCCTTTACCAGCGGGTCTTGCAGAAATCTTTAGTTTTCCTAATCAGTCTCCTCAAAGTACAGGTCGGGACGTCGGGCTGCGGAAAATCCAGCATCATCGCTCTTTTGGAAAGATACTACGAAGCCTTCGCAGCCGAAGCGACCGTGGGGACCGTTCCCATCCGTCACTATCATCTTTCCAAAGGCTTGCGCGCCAACATCGCCGTGGTGGATCAACATCCGTTTCTCTTCGGCGGGGCCACCATCCGAGAGAACATCGCTTGGGGCTCGGATCGTCCCGTCACGGACGAGGAGGTTGTCCAAGTCGCCAAGCAGGCGCAGGTGCATGAGTTCCTCTCTGCTCTGCCGGATGGTAGAGTGCAACTCTTCTGGGAATCTCTACTTTTCTTGTGGGTGAGCAACGGGGCTGAACCAACTTTTTTGCTGTGGAACAGGTTATAACACGTTGGTAGGTCCGGCTGGAGGTAAATCTTCTCAGTTCTCAGGTGGAGAGGTACAAAGAATTGCCATCGCTCGCGCTCTCATCAGGAAACCAAAGGTTAGCTAAAGAGTTCGCCATAACGTCTTCTTTTCGTCAGGGATTCGTTTTTTTTAATAGTGCGTCTCATTTCCGTCAGCTCCTCCTCCTTGACGAAGCCCTTTCAGCGTTGGATTCGTTCAACGAAGTATCCGTCCGGAAAGCCATTGACAGAGCGTCCAGCGGTCGAACGACTCTGACGATCGCCCATCGGTATGTAAACCGCCCCCTTGTCTCCCCTCACCTGTCGGAGATGAAACGACGGGTCGAAATGACACCTTACTTGGCTACTCTGTCAGGCTGTCCACGATCAAGAACGTGGATCGGATAGCCGTCTTGCACGATGGTCGCGTGATCGAGATTGGGACCCACGAGGAACTGGTCGCTTTGAGTGGAGTCTACGCCGAAATGTGCAAGCAACAGCATCTGTGATGGCCCCCGTCAGACGAGATAGACCACGCTGCAGCAATGCTGCTATAAGTACTCGCTTGATTAGGAAGAGTAGGAAGCCTCCCGATGAAGTAGAGAATGTTTTGAAAACATAGAAAAAAAAATATGGGGGGAAAAAAAGGTAGTAGGTCTCAAAAATTGTATGGGGGTTAAGGTATGAGCGAAGGGAGGGTGTGCAAAAGAAAGTGAGGGATGAGCGAGAGAGAGAGTCACAGCAAGGTTTGATTTCATCGTCCACTGTTGATACTCGTCCACCATCCAGCGAGATCGTCGGCTCGAATGTAGAGGATGCAGCCGTCCCCACGGACCCGCAGGACCCCGGGGACCATGTCGGCGCCAAAAACCTCGAAGGCGCGTATGAGGTCGTATTGCGGTTGTTGGAGTTGAAGTTGTCCTCCGGGGCTGTCAGCGTCGAGAGCGCACCAACACAGTATGTCCGAGAACAGGAACCAATAGAAATCCTTCCCCACAGGCTCATTTCCATCAGGGATCGGTTGATCTCCGGTGAAGAGGAGTTCGACGACGCCGGTGGGTGTTTGACCCGGAAGTTGTTGTGGACGCACATTGGAAGTAGGTGTGGACCCCCAAGCCGACGAGCTGCGCAGGGTGGACGTGATGGTCCTACCGGTTTCGGCAGCAGCAGGACTGTTGACCTGTCCGCCGACCCTCTCGACGACCTTGACGACGGTGACACGACCCTCCCGAACGAACCTCCTGGAACCAGGGAACTTCCTGACTCGATCTGCTCCGTAGACGCCGTCGCCGTCTCCTGACCTTATCCTCGAGACGATGGCCATGGCGCGTTCCCTGAACTCGGCGGCGCGCTTGTTCTCGTTACATTCCGAGACGCGTTTTCGGATCTCGACGACGGCGGCCAGGAGCGGAGCGTGGTCCGGATGCTCTTCTCCCGTGGATCCGAGGAGTTGCTCCAGGAGGAGCTTGTATCGGGGGAGTCGCTGCACAGGGAGGATGAGGAAGGCTTGGAGGGAGATCTGTGTGTGCTGTGGATGTTCCCGGGCTTGCTTGAGGAAGTTGCGGAGTTTCTTCAATATTGGCTTTTTCAATGTGAAAGGGGTGACGATGTTGGTGGAGGACGTGGATGAGGTGCTCGAGATGGAGCTGGAAGTCGAAGATCGTGCGAGAGACGGCGGTGTGAACGGAAGGGATGACGAGTTGGACGAAGATCCCCCTGCTTCGAGCTGAGCAATGTAGGAAGAGGACGCATCGAAGTTATTGTAGTACTGCGAGTACATCTTCAGATACGGGGCGATCGAGACAAAAAGCGGGCCGATGAGTTGAGGTGTGGATCGGCCAGTCTTTATCATGTCGGGGAGAAGGTGACTATAAAAGACTTGAATGAGCACACAACAGGCTTGCAAACTTTCAATGATGTTACAACTCACTCTTTGTGAATCATCAAGATGCTGGTCAAATTTCCAAAAATTGTGTCGACTTCTCGACTCCCCAGCCACTGCTCCTTATTGAGCTTCGTCATGTACACATCCACGACATTCTGTAGCTCTCGAACATAAGTCCTCTCCGTCGCCAATAGCTCCGCGATGATATGCTTTCTTCGTTCCGGATTAGTGACCGTGGCGCGTCCGTTCAGATCCTGTGCATCCGCATTGACGGGCGACTCAGCATGATATGGCTGTGTGGTCTCCGAAGCAGAGGTGTTTCCAGACATGGGATCGAGATCGTGCACGTCGCGCAGGAACGTCAGGAAGCGCTGCAAAGCCAAGCCTGCGACCCCTTCGCAATGTAATCGGTTGGGTCGAGCATAGTCTTTGATGAGTGAAGCCGAGAGACCGAGGGTGGACCCGATGTCCGCCGGTAAGACGTACTTGGCTGACCAGAATGGAGGAGATACTGCGAAAAAGAACAACGGAATCAGATGTGTGCATGCAGCAAATTGACGCATGTCTATTTCGGCGACTTACGTTCGTCAGAGCTAGGCAGACCAATCGACGTGCTTTCAGCGTCAAAAGTATCTGCCCCCGGGGACTTCATTCCGACCCCGCTATCGAAGCTATCGAACCTAGCCTTTGTCATGGAGGAAGCTGCAGCCGCTATTGCCGCGGCAGCACCAACGGCTGCATCTTCCCTCTCCATGTCTTCGAAGCTGCCGGTGGATTCTGCAGACATGACGCTGGCATAGCTCATCCTGTTCTGTTGCCTCGCAAGGGAGTGGATCCTCCTCAGCATCTTCTCAGCGTCCGCTGCCCGATCGACGGGTGTTTGCAAGTCGGACTCTGCAGCCGCCTTAGCAGCATCAACGTTCAACGTCAACAAGACTTCCGTCCCGCCGGAGAAGAAAGCCGGATCGAGGGGATTGTCGGCTATGAACAACCCTTTCAGCGTCTTGGACAGGAGACCGAGGGAAGGCGGTAGAGTTCTCAATCCGTTATGGGTGAGGTCGAGACATTCCAGACTCTCGGAGTTGCGGAAGAGGCCGAACGGGAGCTTGGACAGGTTGTTGCTGCTCAGGTCCAGGACCTCCAGTTTCCGAAGGTTGCCCAGACTCTCCGCTACCTCGACGATGCAGTTGTGTCCGAGGTGGAGCTCTCGGAGATCACCGAGGGCTTCCACCCCTTCCGGCACGCGGGTGATCTTGTTCTCCTTCAGGTTGAGGACCACGAGGCGACGCATCTCGCAGATGGATTCTGGGAACGCAGCGAGGTTGTTGTGATCAAGATAAAGATGGGTCAGAACGAATAGGTTAAAGTTAGGCGTAGGCTTGAAGTCCGTGAGAGCCTTTCTGGAAAGATCGAGAAAGTGGCCATGATCGAGGGACGTGCGCTGTGAATTGGTGAGAAATGCGTCCGCTGCAGTAAAGTCTGCGTTAATTAAAGGGTCCGCAGCGAGCAGGTCATCCGCGGGGGTAGTGATGCGAGCGCGTAGGGTATCATAAGATTGTTTGCTACTAAGTGCGGGTCTCTGGATTTCCTCAGGTGGAGGCGCAGACGTGGCTCTGGGAGGAGGCATGATAACCGGACGGAGGTTGTTGGGTCGTAAGGGATGAGGGCCTTCTGGGTATCTGCTCATCTGAAGGATCTCCAAGGATGGCAAGAAGGCACCCGCGCTGCCGCCCGTAACAGGAAGTGGGGATATTAGTTCCTGCTCCGAATATTGTATAGCTGGAGAATCACGAGGCGAATCGGCAAGTGTAGGGCCATCCCTAGCGGTAAAGTAGCCCATCTTTGAGGTACGATCCGGAGGAGCACGGTCAAGCAAGGGTTCGTGGACGCTAGGTGAGGGAGCGGGGAGTACCCAGTGCGAAGTCTCGACGGCTGCAGCGGCAGGTGACGATCTGGAAAAGATACGGTTTTTCGCAGTATTTCCGCTTCCGAATGGGACGCTCCGCTCAGGAACAAACGAGGCTGTTTGCTGCGAATTTGCCTGACTAGCGTTCCAGCGATCCATTTGATGCTTCAAGTCCCGAATCAGGTGGTCCTTTTCCACGACGGTCGCACCGAGTTCGATGACACGCTTTCGGGCCTCCTCGAGTTCCTGATGCAAGCCTGTACGCGAATCTCTCCACTGCTCCTGCTCTGCTTTGACCAAGGCCAGCTCGGTTCTGAGCAAGCTGACAGATTGAGATCCGCTGCTGTCCTGCTTTGCAGTTTCTTGTTTTTGAGTCACGCCGTTGGCCGAAGTTGATGGCGCATGCGTAGCGGCCTTTTTCGAGAGCGCTGTCTCCAGCTCTTGATTCCGAAGCTTCAGATCGCAAAAAGCCCTCTCTAGAGTCTCCATTCCAGCTTTGTACTCGTCTCTCGAAACGGCCAACTGTTTCGCATCGTCTGGTGACATGAAGGAATGAAGTTGGGCTTTCAGGGTGATGACTTGCTGCGTCTTGGTATTGAGCTCAGCACGAGCATCGTTTAGATCGCGCTCCCACTCTCTTCGATGCAAGGCGGTCTGCTCCTCGATTTGATGAATGTGGTAAGCCGATTCCTCATGATGCTTGGAGATCTGAGCTTCCAGATGCGCGATCTCCGCGTCCTTCCGTTCGATCTCCTTTCGGGTATCTGCCGACGATGCGTCGCGCTGGGAGGCTGCCTTCGCAGACGCCGCACGAGCCACTTCGGCGGTTTGCGTGATGCGCTTCGCGAGATCCGCTTGGATGCCATCCAGCTTTCGAGCCAGTTCGTCTTTGTGTGATTGCGAGTCGATCAGCTTTTGTTTGGCGTCCTGCAGTTCCGTCGTGGCGGCCTCTGAGGCCTTCGTGAGGTCCGCTACAGTTTGTAGTAGCCCCGCGATCTGTGCCTCCTGTTTCTTCGTTTTCTCCGAGAACGACGTTGCGGCTGATTTCGAGGATGCCAGTTGGTCTACCAACTCGGTTCGATTCACGTGGGATTCTGCAAGTTCCTTCCGTGCCTGAACTGAGTTGGCTTCTGCGGTCTCCGCATCGGCTTTCAAAGCTTCAATACTTTCACGCAAAGCAGTGATCTGCGACTCATGTTCATGCACCTCGTCCAGGCGAGCAGCTACACTAGGGATCAACGCTTCCGGTAGCTGGACAGGAAACGGGACAGCCAGCTGTCTCTGAGCTTCGTCCAAAGCCGATTGTGCACGCCTGGTTTCCGTCGTTTGCTCCGCAAGAGCGGTTTCGAGTTCGGCGACACGAGCCTGAAGACCGTCGAGGGCAACGACACCACCTTCGGTCGCAGCGGCAGGCTCGACGGGCCGGCGCAGATCGCTTCCGACCATCACACCGCTCGTCTTCCGCCGCATCACGGGGGACGCGACGGAGGATGGTGGCGATCTGACGGATGGCGTCGAGCCGGTGGAACTGGAACTCCTCGAAGTGCTACCGCCGTCGAACAACGCTGCGATGCTTTGCACACGACTGCCTTCGTTCGAGCGCTTTCCTCCGCCTGGCGGTGCGGCTGGCGGCACCACGGGCGCGTTGGCGGTAGGACTCGCCTTCCGCAACGTATCACGCGATGGCTGTGGGCGAAGAGAAGCTGCAGGTTTGGTCGCTGGCGTCGAACTTTTGGAAGGGCCAGCGACACTTCCAGGCGCCTTGGGCAGCCCACCAGTTGGCTTCGGCGCGGGTGTGAGCGGCTTTCTCGTTTCCACACGTCTGATGGGTACAGCACTCGTTCCTGTTGCCTTCGCTTTGGCCGGATTCAAGGAACTGGAAACACTACCCGCCTCGGTCACGGATGGAGACTCTGATTTCTTGATCGGGTTGCCCATGACGCTCCTCGAACGCGCCGTGGCGGTAACTGCCGACCTCGGACCCATGTGATCCACCGACTTCCGCAAGTTGAGTTTCCGTTCCGGGAATGGCGGTGCGGCAGCGTGAGCGGAAGCCATCCCGGCCGCGAGCGCGCGGCGTTCCGCTGCTCTCTCGGCGGCAGTAGACGGTGTGCCGGATGCGGGCGGTGGTCGGCCACGAGGGGAGAGTGGTGTGATCGGGGACGTGGATCGCGATAGAGGCGTGGCTGGAGAGGGTTTGCTGGCGCTGCCTACGGAGCGTTTCCGCGGTTTCACACTGGCAACATTCTTTGCGAGAAACTCGTCGACTTCGCGCTGGCGTTTCGGCGAACGCGAGAGGTCCGTGATGGCAGCTGCATGGCCAGCGCAAAAGCTCTCGTCGCCCTGAAGATCCGAGAGCTCAGGGAAGACACGATCGATGTGCCTCTCCTCTGCCTTGTCCCGCATCAGCTTCCATGCCTTCCCCTTGCGTGTAGCAGCCGTGCCAGAGTCGCACGGCCGTATGCCGAAATCCTTGTACGGTGTTGTGAGAACATCAATTCCTTTGAATGGGCAGCTCCGCTCCGTTGTTGGGGAGTCGGTCAGAACCATTCATGGAAGCGCAGAGGGACGGGGACCTCCTAAGAGCCCGTGGGGGGTTGCTTTGGGATCGAAAGCGAGAGTGTGATTTCACAAGAAGCGGGCGGTTGGCCGAGGGAAGTCGCAGGACAGACGATGGCGGGGATGAATTGAAGCGATCGATCGTTACCGGATGCAAGCCAGGAAGATGTGGGGAGGGTGGGTATAATATGCGTTGCTTGAAGAGAGATCAGAGTGGAGATGGCGGGCTTTGAAAAAAGGGGACGACCTGAGGGACGAGGGAAACGGGTTACGGTGGTGCTGCTGCTGCTGGGAAAGGCGTACACGCACACGCACCTCTCTTCCTCCTCTTTCGTCTCGAAAAAAGGTCAACGGACGCGGCTCAGGCAGACTGCAAAAGAACAACAACAACAACAAACAACAGCGAGGAGATGCGACAAGACAAGGAGGCTCATCAAAATGTCGTGTCGTCAGACGCAAATGCTTCCGTATGTACATGTACCAAGAGATATGTACTGTAGGTCTTCTTAAGGTCAGACATGGCGACATGGGCCATGTCCGACTCGTCCGAGTATACCTGCGGGAGCGCAGCATGCCACAAGCGGCCATTGTCGCAGCACGGAAGTTCGACGACAGATGGATAGTCTTCGCTATTCCTGGGCAACGGGAAGACAGCGGACCGTGTAGCGGTATGCTGTGACTTTCACAACTGGGCGGCAATCCCACTCAGTCCAGGCTGCTATCATCTGGTCATCGGAGACCTGAGGAATCGAGAGAAACAGAGCGAACCTCCGACCGACAAGAATCGCATCCAACAGCGCAAGTGCCTCATGGCCGGCAACAGCATACGCCATGTCAATGTCGAGACGAATGCCTGCCGTCAGACAGACGAATGGGGAAAATACTCTTCGTAGTACATTTCCACCTTCCACGTATAGATAGCGGGAACACCTCCTTGCCCCATTTTTGATGACGATAGTAAGGGGGGGGGGGCGGCTTACCGTCATACTGTCAGCAGCAAGTTGTGCAACGTGTATATTGCGTGCAAGCAGTAAGCGAACTCGGAAGCATCGGTCGCGACATACACGTGTATATCGGGGAAAGGGTTTGTCATGGCAGGGGGATGTCACGGGGACACGGAAGAAAGCCAGGGGAAGGCATGATGAGTCAACAGCAGCAGGGAGACCCCATTGAGCTTTCCCCGGCATCTCCGAGTTGTTCCGGCTTCGATCCGGTTCCATCCAGTTCGGCAGATGGGTGACTAAAGGGAAACTGCGGGGGGCGGGGCGTCCTCTGATTGGCTGGGGAGAGAGAGACAGAGGAAAAAGGGTTTGCCGCATGTGACTCCAACCTGAGCGAGCGAGCGTGCCACGGCACAACCCACCAACGCGGAGGGCAAAGTAAGAAGGGGTTCGGGACTCGCGGACATGATGGCTGCTTGGCGACTGCTGCTGCTGCTGCTGCTGCTAATGGGTCATTCCCTGCTCCACACACACCTTGCCTGCACACACTTCGGGAATAAAATCCCATTGATCATTTTTTTCACTGCTATATAAAGAGCCCGCTGTCGTTACCACCCCCCCGGCATTCTCACACATTCTCCACTACCCACCAAACACACCCACAGACACAAACGACCAAAGTCGCCTCGCCACAAACTCAAAAGTCCATACAGCAACCGCAGCTTCCACGACCTCACAAACCACCGAAAGTACCTTTCACACACACAATGCCCATGCTTCCTCAACGACACCAAGCCTGTCCTGACTGCCGAGGCGAAGGCTACGTCGGCGGTGCACCCTGCTTCGCGTGCCCAGGTCCCGTCCTCACGTCCACATCTCGCTTCCACACGATATACGACGGCATGGGTCTCAAAGGTCTCTCGCCAGCGTCCTCCAAGCGCAGTCCATCCCTTCCCATCTTCTCCGCTGACCGATCCCAACGACAACAACATCCTCGAAAGGAGACCCGAATCTGGGTCGACGGAACCACCCTCCTCTCGTCCGCGACCGTCTCCCCATCCCCATCCCCATCCTCCCCATCCGACACCACCGACAACGTGAAGGTCACCCAAAGTCCCACCACGCAAACCCCACGGCCGCGCTGGTCTCTACGATCCAACTGGCTACCGTCCCAGCAGGTCACTGCCAACCACTCTGACGCCGACTCGGAACACTCGACCACCTCTTCTTCCACCGCTTTCCCACAATCATCCGCTTCCGCCTCCGCCATCAAGATCGTCCAACGGATCACGGGACGACTCAACCCACCTCGACGATCCAAGCGCAAGAACGCTAGGATGGAGGTCATCCTCGCGGAGAAGACGCTGAGGGAGCTGGCTGCCAAGGCTAGGGTGCCCGAGGTTCAGACCGTTTGAAGACCCGACCTTGCGTTTCTTTGCTATCTCTTGCCTTTTTTGTCTCTTGCACTACTACCCAACTCCTCCCTGCTTTCTTTGTACATTCTTCTTTTTCCTTACCAATTACCCGCTTCCCGAAACCTTAAAGTCTGGAATGAAATACATGCTTTCTGCTTTTTTTTTTGATCAAACACCGTATCGTACATGCAGAGCTGTCCTCGCCTTTATGGTTTCGTCCGCGGTTCATAACTTCATGGTTACGGGAATCCGCCGCGAAGGAACCGCATCGGAAATGATATCGGAAATGATTTCGGGGTTGCACGGACAAACGGTGCAAAGAAATCATAACGTGGGAAAAGACCACAACCTCGGGGATGACGCGGGCCGTCTGTTGTGCCGCGCACCTTCCCCCATCGGACATCGCCATCGGACCCACCCAATGCCCCGGGCGGCGAACCCCCCCGCCCGACACGCCCGAAACCTCCCGAAC
>JADGJA010000362.1:0-21412 GCA_027596035.1 Thoreauomyces humboldtii | reverse complement strand
CCACCACTGCCACCACCTCCACCACCACCACCACCACCGAGCAGCAACAACGACCCAGACGAAATCCGAGCGTCCCCGAAGTCGTCATCTCGAAACCGAACTCCCCCGCTCTCCCGCCCCGACTCCCACCATCGTCTCCTTCCGTCATCGGCGTCACACCGCCCACACGGAAGAACACGACGGCCAGCATCGCCCTCGCGAGCGGGTCCGGTGGCGGCGGGTTCGGGAGCTTGGGAGGTGGAGATGGAGGAGGAGCAGCAGGCGGAGGAGGAAGGAAAGCGTGGCGACGCGGCATGATGCAGATCCGGGTCCGAAAAGCCCTCGCCGAGACGGCGCTGAGGCTGGTGGCGGCCGACGACAACAGTTCCAGTTCCAGCAGCAGCAGCAGCAGCAGCGGTTCGTCCAGCGAGAGCGATAGTTCGGAGAGCGATACGGACGGCTCTCACGGTAGTGGACGGGGCGATGGGACTGGTGATGGGGACGGTGACGGTGACGAGAGCCGCGGGGACAGTAGAAGGAGGAGGAAGGGCGATAGGGTGTTTGACGGGGAGGAGAGGTGGGTCGGTGACATGAGACCTAGGAGGGACGGGAAACCCTGATGCGGACAGAAAGGGAGAGGTGCAGAGAAACTCCCGTTGTAAATAATATGAAATTATCACTCTGCTCCAATCCAAGGTATGGATCATGCGTACGCAATTCGGCTTGGGTCATAAGTGTCCAACAAACGTGGCTTGCTTTGAAAATGCGCAGCAGCCGAGCTCAGCTGCGGTCTCACCCTTGGCCGTCCGTGGCGCAGCAAACGTGGCTTGATAATTGGGCAGCACCTGGCGGAGCGCTCCTATAGGGGCTCAGCTGAGGCCAGACGCCCGCCATCTGCGAACTCACCGTCGTCTCTCTCTTGGGCATCCGCGGTCATTGCGCAGCACCCGACGGAGCGCTCATTGGGGCTCAGCTGAGGCCAGACGGCCGCCGCCTGCCGTCTCACTCTTGGTAATCCATTGGCCAGCAAACGTGGCTTGGTCATTGCGCAGCTCTCATAGGGGCTCAGCTGGGGCCAGACGGCTGCCACCTGCGGTCTCATCGTCTCCCTCTTGGGCATCCGTGCGCAGCAAACGTGGCTTGGTCGTTGCGCAGCACACGGCGTTGCGAGAAACAGAGCAAAGCAAACGAGGCTTGTCCATGAATCAGTAGTATAGTGGTTAATATACTCGCCTTCCAAGCGAGTGTCCCGAGTTCGAATCTCGGCTGATTCACTTTTGCTTGATGTTTTTATTGGATTGGCGGATTGATTTATTGCGTCAATCTTTAAGACACCAAATTCGAAACAACGACGCTAAATTGCGGTTGCTGGCATATCCCTCAAAACGCGAAATTGCAAATTCAGACGCTAAATTGCAGCAATTGCAATTGAGTGTCTTAAATTGCAGTTTAGCGTCTTCAAGGGTATTCGATAAGCCGCAATTTAGCGTCTAAGATTGCAATTTGGCGTCTTCAGGGGTTTGCAGCATATGACTTTGGCATTTTGAATTGTAATCTAGCGTCTTTCGAGATATGCAATAAGCCGCAATTTATCGTCTAAGATTGCAATTAAGCGTCTTCAGCAGTACGCAGAAGTATGCAATTTGAGGTCTTAATAAGCCGCAATTGGCGTCTTCAGGGGTTCGCAAAGGTGTGCAATTTGGCATCTATAATTGCAATATGGCTTATTTACGAGTATGCAATAGGCCGCAATTTGGCGTCTTCAGGGCTATGCGGTAAGCCGCAATTTGGCGTCTTCAGGGGTTCGCAGGGGTATGCAATTTGGCGTCTTCAATTGCAATGTGGCATGCTTACAGGTATGCAATAAGCTGAGATCGCAATTTAAGACGCCAAATTGCGGCTTATCACAGACCCTCAAAGACGCAATTGCAATTTAAGACGCCAAATTGCTGCCTATGTCAGACCCTTTAAAGACGCCAAATGATTGTCTTATCAGAAAGGAAGACGGGAGACCTCTGTAGACAACGAAGAGCATGGTTGATCCAGGGACCCCTTGGAGCAAGCAACGCATAAATCAATCCGCCAATCCTATAAAAGGATCCAGCAAAAGTGAATCAGCCGAGATTCGAACTCGGGACACTCGCTTGGAAGGCGAGTATATTAACCACTATACTACTGATTCATGTTGAAGCCCTGCTTGCTGAGCCCCTATCATCAAGCGGCCGCGTGCTGCGCAACGACCAAGCCACGTTTGCTGCGCACAGATGCCCAAGAGGGAGACAACGGTGAGACCGCAGATGGCGGCCGTCTGGCCTCAGCTGAGCCTGTATAGAAGCGCTCCGCCAGGTGCTGCGTAATGATCAAGCCACGTTTGCTGCGCAATGGATTCAGCGTGAGACGGCAGGTGGCGGCCGTCTGGCCCCAGCTGAGCCCCGAAGAGCGCTCCGCCGGGGTTCCGCACAATGACCGCGGATGGCAGGTGGCGGCCGTCTGGCCCCTCCGCCGGCTACTGAGCAGTGCCGTGAGACCGCAAAAGGAACGCTGGGAGACATGTGGGGACCATTTCATGTTTCTGAGCTCAGCTGACCCGGCGCTTGAGCGCTTTCGGCGTAACCCTTCGTGCTGCGAAGCTGCCATTCAATCGCTGCTCATGCGATGCGCCTTTCGACGGCCAAGAAGGGTGGTAATGTACATGATCCCTGATAGATAACGCAATCGCTTGAATCCCGCTTTGCTTTGACGGCCAGACGTTTGCGACGAGGCCTCCTCGACAGAAGCATAAGAGGTTTATCACTGGTTCGAATCGCATGATCCTATTGCGCAGTAAATCTGCGTCGTCTCAGCTTCGGATCGAGAAGACGCACGCGGAAGATATCATTTTTCTGAGGCCCACCCAGCACTAAAGCAATTGATGACCAGGTTAATGTGCCCGACGATGGGAGCTTCTTTCGGACCAGCTGACCGAGCAACCGGTCATCGGATTCGGACCACGGTCCGGTCCTGGGGCAAGTTAAGGTGTCCCACTTGTGACGACAGGTCATTCCGTAATGGTCAAGGGCTTGACCGATCCAGGTCCAGGAGAATTTTCCGGAAGAGCGGGCATGCTCGTTTTTCCACTTGCCGCTGTAGCGACTGTGCCTCTCGTTGCTCCACGGTCTAGCTCTACAGCTGTTCTTCATAAGAGACCGCAACTGGTGACGCACTGAAGATACGGCAACCTCGAAGGTGCTGCCAGGTCTTTGTATGAATGTCCGCAAGAGCGTAGATCGAGGAGCGCAGTGCTATCCGCAGGCATCGATGGCTCGAACGGAAATGGCCGGAAAGTCGGGAGCCGAGGAGAGCTGGTGTCAAGGACGCCGGAGGGTGGAGACAACGTGCTGATGCTGCGAGTTGAGCCGACTCCATGTGGATTGCCGAACGACTGCCTGGATGGTTTCGGTGGGGACACAGGGAACTTAGACGTCGTTTGAGATTCAGACAGAACACGTTTGCGACGAGCACTCACGCTCGGATACTTGCGATTCAATATCTTCGCGCGAGAACCATTAGAGGTTCATTGCTGCATCGAATCTCCTGATCCTCCTCCGCGGTGAACAGCGTCCGGTCCTCAAAGTCGGGTCTAAGGCGGAACGCCAGTTTAAGCGGGACGACATCAGGACTGCGTCCAAGCTGCCTCGCAATGTCCGTCCATTTGACTGTCTCAGAAGCCTGGAGCTGCCGATGGACTTGTTCTTTCAGCTGCAAGTTTTCGTCCGCCGACCACTTGCCGGGCTTGATCGCCTGAATCGCCAACCCCTTATTCTGGCAAGAGCTTACTGAGTGCTGCAGAAGTCGGCCGATGGAAGTGAAGGAGATCTTGCCGTTTGTTCGTCCATCAGTCTTTTGAGTTCCTGCACTTCGGCATCGGTCCAGAGCCGCGATCCGTGGTTCCACCGATGTCGAACCAAGCGCGTGGTCACGGCTGATGGGTTGACCCCGAAGCGCGTTGCCAGGACAGCGTGCGTCATTCTCTGGGAACGGAGATCCTGCAGTTCCTGGAGGTCCTCTTCCGTCCAGCGTCGGTGCCTTGAACAGGCACTTCGCATCTGGGAATGTCAGCCTCTCTAGCGATCCTGAAAGCGCTGATACTTCGGCTGTGAGCTGGCTGAACGAACGGAGGAGGAGCACAGATGGTGCGGGCGACGAGGCTCGTGGGTGGTGCGGCAGTGTGCAAGATGGAGCATGACCCGTAACGGAGGTAAAGGAGCGGTCGGTTGCGAGGTTTGGCAGCAGGTCGGTTGGTGGCGAAGGACGGGGTTGTTGTTCAGGTGGAGACGATGGGTGATGTGATCGGGAGAGAGTCGTTTGGCTGCGCGGGCATCGATCGATGAGGCAAGAGTCCGAGCCTTTCGGACACCCACCAAACCACTGCGCAATGCTTCACCACCATGTGCTCCTGGCCTCATGCATCGTACAAAGCGTCGTCTTCTGGAATTAGGTCCGCAAGCTGAACGTTCTCGCAGTACTTGGACTGCTCCTGTCTCTACAGCAAACTCTCTGCACCGTGATTACCACGAGGCACCCGGTCCAGGAAACTCAAGCGTAGCCTGTCGAAAGCGGATCTGCCGGGGACGGCTAAAGGGGCTGGGAGGCCGACGACAAGCCCCGTCAAGAAGTGCCGTTCGCCAGCAGACAGGATGTCTCTCAGACACTGGATGCTGTTGCTGTTCGTTGTGCGTCTCTGAGATATTTTTTCATCGTCTTGCTGTCCACATTCTCCGAGACTTTTGCACTCGGCAAAGCTCCCAACGAAGGCATATCCGCTCGACCCTTCCACATTGCATTGTGGCACATCTTGGGAGCTTTCCACCGATGCGCTACGTATCCAAGTCACAACTGGACACTATTTTCTCCGGCGCTGCATCTCTCTTCGACGACCATGATCACGATCATCTTGGCGCATGGAAGCATTCTCCGACAAATCGGGAACGCCTGCGAAAAATGATATCCGAGGGTAAAGCTGTCTTTGTTGGAGGGCTGGAAGTGTATCGAGGATGCAGCCAAGCCGATCCGTGTCACCTGACCGGGAAAGTCGACTTTGTCAAATGCCCCGGGTCCGTCTACTCGACGAGTCTCAGCATCGAAACAGCCAGAGATTTTGCAGTGGAGGGAATTTTGCTTCGCCTGGTGGTCACGGGATGCGTGCTACCCATCGACTGGGTGAAACGTACAGCGTGGTCGCAGCAGGAGATCCTGGTGCGAGAAGAGGACATTGTAGCAAGCGATGTCATCTACGATTTCAACGACAAGAGCTACGAGAGAAGGTGCGGGGGGGTGTCCTTCGCCCGCACACTTCGACAGACCTCAGCAATGCGCTCACGCCTTTCCACACAGCTGGACTCCCTCATCAACAAAGAACCGGACGTGGGTCATTACACGCCGTTCTCAGCAAGTAAGCTGAAGTCACGGTCATCGTAATGTCGCACGGCTAATTGTTGCATCTCCGCACTCCTTTAGTACAAAGGTTCGTAACATTCGATGTCGAATCCCAAGTTAGGCAAGGAATAGTCCGAAGGAAACCTATGATTTTCTGCCTCTTCTTTCTCTCGTATTGATTGAAATTGCCACGATCTCCCACAGCCGCCATTACTTTCTTCTCCGTTCTTTGTTCTTTCGCGCTGGAAACGAACAGACGTTTCAGACATGATAGTCGTCAGCGTGACTTGGCGATTCAACTTAACGAGTCTGGGCGGGTCTTTTCATCACCTTGAACGGTGTGGAAACTCTCTGCTCTTACGTTCTGTGCTCCTGCTCTTGCACCATTCCGGCGTTGGTCGCATGGCTGGCTGGCTGACTACCTGCCTGCCGCATGCCTTTCTCTCGCAGCAGAACCTTGGTAAGCTCTCCAACTAACATTTATTAGCTCGAGGCTTGCATCCCAGCGTCCATTGCGTCTTCACTCCGCTTGATCTACTTCCGGACCAGCGCTGTCCAAAAAGCGGGATTGGCAAGCGAAAAGTCCGCCGGCAAGCCCGCAAGAATCATCCGGACAAACGGAAGCCTCGGCAGATCCGTCATAGAGGCAACCCATCCTCATAACCCGAATCGGCCTTGTCCATTGCCAGGTCGAGTCTCACAAGCATGCGCCAATCTCTGCACCACGATCTGTCCCGTTTTCTGCTCGGCCTTCTCGGGACGATACAGCTCGTCCGAGCAACCGTTCCGGTCACCGCGCTCATCTATGCCGCGTCACCTTGTACGGGCGGCGTGGTCTCCGCTGTGCCGCAGACGTGTCTGCAGTACGGTACCGAGGCTAAGTGGTTCACTGAGACATGCTCGGCTTTGAGCAGGTAAGTATTATCTCCATCTGCGGAACTGAAGCAAGCGAAACGATGTCTGATCAGCGACGTCCGGTCTAGTTCGTACTTCAGCAGCCGCTTCTATTCGAATTCAGCGTGCACGACGCTGACATCGGACCCAATTTCATACGGGTTACCGAATTCGTGCACTCTCAACACGACCTCCCGCATCTGCGGTCCGTATACCGGTGCCTTCACCACCATCACAAGCACCATGTCCTCGACCACCTCCTCGAGCTCGGTCCCCGCCAGCAGTTTAATGTCGGTCACGAGCTCGGGTTCCGAGTTCAGCTCCACTTACACGACGAGCTCGACAGCCACCATCACGACCACCGAATCAAGCACCGTCACAAGCACACCACTGGGGAAAGCCGTAAAGACCGTGGTACGCACCAAGCACGTCACTCGCACCGTCGACATCCTGGTCACGGCCTTACCCGACTGCGATGCGATCACGGGAACCTGCAGTGGAGGCGTCAAGATCGAGACTTCCTGGACGCATGTGCTGACCACACTATGCGGTCTGATCGCGACGATTCTCGTGGTTGCAATACTTTGATTAGATTTTTTGGTAGAGTCGGAGTGAGCTTAGGTCGTGGACGAACGAGATGCCTCGACTCTAGATACCTGCGTCTAGCCCTTTCTTCGAGCTGTTGTCAACTGACCCTTGCAAAGCGTGGCGGGCATTATAAGGAAGAAAACTGGAAGCGACGGGAGGTCGAATTGCTCGGAGGGTTTTTCTGCATAGCGTCCAGACTTGCCATGCACTCTCCGAACGTTGCTCTCAGGTTGCGCTGGAAGAAAAACCCAGGTGATCCCAGCGTAACGCAATCCGCGGAAGGTTTTGACCAAACTCACTCTATTTGTGGCCATCCTGTCAAGGGCCATCCCACGGGTTCAACCGCAGGGGTATTGCCGCTGTCCAAACCCTGCCGACGAAGATCTGCCGCCAAACACATGAGCAGGATGCATGGCTGCGACCCCTATCCCCTTCTCGCTCCTGCTACCTCTCTTTCGCCTTCACCTTCGCCGTCTCTTTAACTCCCCTGGTCGGCGACTCAAAAACGGATCAACGCGGACGCCTCCCCTCGGTTCTTCTCATCCTTTCGGGAATTGCCCAGCTGGTTCGAGCAAGAAACCACTGTCAAAACCATACGGAGAAGCACCATCACGAGCCACCCCCAGAGCAACCGTTCCCCGAAACCGTCGTTGGCTTGGCGCATTTAACAAAGGAAGCCGTGAAAAAAAAACGGTCATCTGCACCGAGCATGTTCACTCGCACGCACCCGTCGACACCTTGATTACCGCCATTCCCCCCCACGAACCTCGACTGCGACCGTGACGAGCGGAACGTGCAGTGGGAGGGAGTCACGAACAGTGGATCTGTTGGAAAACGGGTAGCGAGCGCTTGGTTGGTCCCGTCCGTCTTGCAGCATTGAAGGACAATAGGAATGCATTGATGACGACGGGTGGTAGCAGCGTCTTTGCACATGTTACCAAACGTCTTTCTACCAGAGACATGCATCGAAAGAGTCTGAAGTTGCGAACGGGACGGCGTATGAACCCTTCGCGGGCCTGTCGAACTGGGAGCCTGGCCTGGCCTCCCGAAAAGCCGAGAGGTTGGCGGGTCTGTGAACTGGGAGAAGCAGAGCTTGGAGTCATGATGGTTTTCCTAGATGCGGATCAGATCTCAGATTGGCCATTTCCCGGGGTCCAAGGACGGACTGGTTTCAAGTTCTGAGAATCCCCGTTGGGAGTTTCCGAACGCTTTTGGACAGCTACGAGCAGCGGGAGCGAGAGAAAGCAGGTTCCTCCCCGCATGTTGGTTGTCTCGGGGGTCCCTCTGCGCTGGCATGAGGTTCCGTCCTCGATGGTGCAGCGTGGTGGGAATGTCGGTATAGCGGCACGGGACTCTTCTCGGTCGCAGGAATCAGAGCATGAACCGGAACCTTTGCCGGATCGGCGTTGCCAGAGCTTTCCTTCAAACTGCCATGTTGTCATCTTTCACAAAACGCTGCTACGTTGGGATCAGGGACAGAGAAAAAAAACCCCTCTGAGCCCTCGACTCTTCTCTTCCTAAACTATGCCACAGCCTTGCGCGATCTTGAGGCTCCCCTGAAGTCGACTTTTACAGAGTCGGGGCCGAGAACAGAACGTGATACGCCGCCATGAACTTTACGTTGCTCGTCGCTTGAACGGAGCTGGTCTTGACGGCTTCGCGATGCTTGGCTTCGATGGTTGCGACTGTGCCAATCGATGGACCAAGGCGGTGCTGTAAGCGCTCGCCGAAGATCTTCTGAACCGAATCGCGAAGGCAAAGGACGTCTCGGTGGTGATCTGGGGTCGACATGAGCCACATGATGGGCAACGAGACGGGAACGAAGATGTCGAATTGCGGACAGTGGGTGGTGCATTTTCCACATGAAGCACAGGTCTGGTGGAGCGGATGATTGTAGCGCCCATGATAGCCGTAGTTGCAGCCGTCGGGGTGGCAAGTTCTGCACGCCGTGGAGGACGCCGACTCGACGTAAGCGTGCCCTTCGGCCACATCGACGGACTTTCCAAACATCTCCAACATCAACTCCTCAGGCACGGTCGCGAGTTCCTTGACCATGTGCTCGATGTAGTCGGGAAACACTTGTAACTGCGACAGAACGAACGACATCAGATCCACGTGTGGCTTCATGACCAGACGATGGGCGGGACCCAGGTATCGAACGGCGTTGGTCTCGGTCAGCGCGAGATCCTCCCGTCGACGAGTGTACATGAAGAGCAGGATCCTGGCCATGACGTCGTCGTCGGTGGTGATGAAGCTAGTGTTGACGGTGTGACGACGGGAAGAGTTGTTGATCTTTCCGGCCAGGCCGTCGCTGACGAGACTTTCGAACGACGATTGACTGGCGAAATAGTCTGAGCAGCTCTGGAGGATCGACATGTGCGCGAGGATCTCCTTGCCGCTTTTCAAGATGACGACCACGTCTGCGGATCTCGGGGAGCCGAAGAGACTGAGATCCACTGCTTGAGGCTCTGGTTCCGGTCCGGGTTCGGTTGGGATCTCCTCGGCTGAAGTTGGATGTCCTGGTCTTGGTTCATGTTGGCGTTGACTGGCGGGAACGTTGAGTCCGGGGTAAACCGACTGAGCCGTGAGGAAACGTATCTGTTGATGGTAAGCTTTACCTGGACTGGGGTCTGGTTCCTGTGACGTCGACCCAGAGATGGAATGATCGTGTTTGAGAGTACCGGAAAAGCAGCGTCGTGGAAGAAAGCAGCGCCGACTTTTGCCTCGTCCTCGCACCATCGCAAGTCTGGTCGATCAAGCTGCTGGTGACGCGTGCACTTTTGACGCTTCGTCGGGGGGGGGGGTGAGTACGTCCTATCGCTGCTTTGCTCTTGTCTAGGGACACCGGCACGCTGCCCCCCAAGGCTCGGACGAGACGTGGACAGCCAGCTCCCGCCGGGGTGTGACCCCCTCCCTCCCAAAGGTACAAGAGAGGGACAACCCCAACCAGCTCCAGCAGGATATCTGCCTCACCGTCCCGTCAGTCCCTTGAAGGAGAGTGTCTCTGCCCAGCGAGTGCCGCCAATCCTGCCGTCGTTTCTGCCGGGAGGGCGCTGTCTGTCTGCCGGGCTGTCTGTCTGTGAGCGCGCCCGTTGTGTCCAAATGAAGTGGCACTCCTCCGACTGCAGAACCGATGACACGCCAACAGCAGGCAAACGGTTCCACCCCCCGTCGGCACTGCAACCACTGCAACCGCACTACCATCACATCAGCAGCAGAGGGGTCCCGGTCGACGTTACGTCTTCTCATTATCACCATCACCTTCGTTCCCACGCTTGTTCTCTCGACCTGGCGCGCCCATTCGTTCAGTCCTCCTCACCCCATGCGTCCGTCAGCAACATCCTTGCTAAGCCTGAGCTTGATCCTCTTTCATATCCCATGCTTGCTCGCCAACCCACTCCCTCCCGCGGCCAACCTCGAGCAGGCCCATCAGAGGGCCCTCGATTACGACGATGCCGTCCATGAGATCCTGGTACAGTCCCTCGCGACATGTCTTTAATGCCCGCGCGCACATCCAAAAATTCTCGAAAGATTGACTCACTTTTCCCCGCTCTTCCATCGTCAAGGAGGCGAAAGGCCCGTCCGTCAAGGTCGTCCAGATCGCAGACATGCATCTGTCCACCTTTCGCAACGGAAGGATATGCGATTCCCCGAAACCTGGGCGCGCGGACTCCTGCTCCGACGACGACACGATCGCATTCGTCGACAGGCTGCTGGACGTGGAGAAACCTGATCTGGTCGTCTTCTCCGGGGACAACGTCAACGGGGAGACGACCGACGATGCTGGAAAGGTGAGAAGGCGATGCCCGGCGGAGCCGGCCCAAGATCCTTTTCGATCGTCCGCCAAGCGGACCTCGTTGTGCTTGCCGCGCCGACTTTTTGTTACGCATCGATCTTTCTCCTCGTCCTCGTTCCTGAGATCACCTCGATCCCTCAACCCTGGATCGTTCCGACTCTCCCGCTTACCGTTCTTTCTCACACCCTTTCTTTCAGATCATCCGTCGGTACGCAGAGACCTGCATCTCGCGCGGCATCCCGTGGATCCACATCTTCGGCAACCACGACGACGAGATCGACGTCTCCCAGAACATGTTCGCCGACCGTCTTGGACTCTTCGAGATCGGCAAAACCCTCCCATACTCGATCACCCACAAGGGACCTAAAGGCGTCAACGGCATCGGCAACGGTTTCGTCTCGTTGACCAGGTAAAGCATCCTGAACTCAGATCGGGGGGTCCAGTGTACACGAGAAACCACATTTCACAATGGGACGACCTCCCACACAATGCAGCAAGGGCAGAACCCTCGGTCGCGTCTGGTACCTCGACAGCGGAAACTACATCGACGGCGGACCCGACCACGGAGGAAAGTACGGGTTCATCCATCAGGATCAGGTCGACTGGTACAGGGACGCTGCCAGTCGCATCCCACCTTCTCCCGTCGATATCACCTTCTTCCACATCCCGACCACGGACTGGAACAACGTTCAGCATCGCGTCGGTCAGAAGAACGAGGACGTCATGGAGCAGGGTAAACCGACCCAGATCTTGACCGCCATGAACGAGAAGGTGGGGCTCCAGGTCGCCAGTACCGGACATGACCACACGAACGATTATTGGTACGAGGAGCGGGGGTCCATCGTGCGATGGGCACCGAGCGGATGGGAAACGTGTTGACTTGGCGCACCATCTCTCACACACACACACAATTTTTCTTGTTGGATCTGACCAGCGGTTTGAACGTGGACGGGAAAACCCATCTCTGCTACGGAGGCGGGATCGGATACGGACGCGCCTACGGAAGCAGACCTCCTTCCCCGTACTTCTCCAAACGAGCCAGGGTCTTCCGTCTCACGGTCGTCACCGACGAGGAGACGAGACTGGAGACGTGGAAACGGGTCGACGACGATGCGCTCTCGGTCGTGGATCGTCAGACGATCGGCGTCGGTTCCACGGAGCGGGATCTGCCGAACCTGTGGAGACAGGGATTGCGCAGGTAGGGTCGGAGGGCGACGACAAGGCCGAAGGCTGAGGCCTATCTTAGCAAGGACTTTCTGAGCGGATTTCCCCCCGAAAGAAATGTACATATTGAGAATATATCCAAGAATGAGAAACCTCCTGAAAAATGCATCAGGAAGTGTGGACGTGATTGTAGCAGGATGAACAAAAAAACGGAACCGTCACCGATCTGCCAGGAGGGTGGGATCAGGAACCACCTGCACCACCACTCCCTCCTCCATCCCCACCGCCTTTTCCAACCACCTCGTCCTCGTCCTCCTTCTTCCACCACCCGAGGACCCCACCGAACCCGTTCTCGCTGAGCTTCCGCCGCAGCGTCCCGCCCTTCTCGGCGAGACTCTGTCGACGGATCGACGACGCACCGGCGCTTCCAGGAGAGGAGACGGTGGGAGACAGGATCATGGCGGACGCGGGACGGGCGGACGGGGACGGTGACGACGGGGTGGTGCGTGACTTGGCGTCGTATTCTCGCATCATGGAGCCGAGGAGGGGGGAGTCGAGTGGAGGCGAGAACATCAACTGGACGGTGGAGATCCGCGGTGGGACGTCTGTGGAGACGGCGGGAGGTTGAGGCGATGGTTGGGGTGCGACGGTGAGACCGGGGGATGGGGTGGAGTGGTCGAGGGGATCCGACGTGATGGGCGAGACGCTGGTGGTCGTGCAAGTGACGGCGGTAGGTGCGACTGCGCTGATCACGGAATCACGTTTCCCACCACACGCGTCCAACGCGTCCGTCTTCCCGTTGAGGATCTCCAACAGCACGTCCGTCTGCGTCATGACGGTCCTTCCACCCGACCTTCCCACGCTCCCTGTCCCAGCAGCACCACCAGCTCCAGCAGCTTTCCCTCGGTTCACCGACGCCCCGTCGGGACCCTCCATCGCCTTGCTGAGCAGCAACAGCTGATCCTCCCCCATGCAAGGCGGACTGGAACAGTAACTGTGCAGCGTGACGCTCTCCCCCGGACCCCTGACGATCACCTCGTCGTCCGGGATCCAAGGAAACTGACCCCTCTGAAACTCCCGTATCCCCTGAACCTTGTCGTACACCTCCCTCATCTTCTCCCAGTTGACCAGTCCCGTCACCGTGTGCGACGAGTTCCCGTCGTTCAGAAACGTCAGATCCTTGATCACGAGACCGAAGAACGGGATGACGCTCCCGCCCCGACATCGACACTGGTCCTCGATGTCCCGATACACCTTGTAGTTCGAACGATACGAAAGACGCGTCTCGAGGTCCTCGTACGCGGTCAGGATCGTCCTCGACATGCCCGAGAACGACCGCTTCAGACGACTCACGGGCGTGGTGTTCAACCCGGACAGGATCGCCATCGCCGTGTTGTAGTTCCCCACCTCCATGCTTCGGATCGCCACCTTGACGAACTTCTCCAACGCCTCCGTCCGTTGACTCCGCGCCGCGTACGAGCACACCACCGTGCCGACCCAGTATCCAACCCGGTTGAACCGCGCGATGTACCGTTGCAGGTTGGACGTCAGTTGCGGTTTGAGAGGGGTTCGATCCCAGAGGAGGAGGGTGAACTCCTCCGGACGGATGGAACGGAACAGACGACTGTCGACCAGGGTCAGTTGCTGGGCGATCCGACGGGAGGATTGGGACAGGAAGTCGAACTCTCGGAGGAGGGTCAGGAGCTCGTGGGTCGGGGACCAGGGGGACGGTGAGGTTGTGGAAGTGGTGGATGTCAGACTGTCCTCATCCGAAGAGGTGTCGCCGCCCCCGTTGTAGCCTTGGGAGCTCAGCGCGTGCGTCGCCAGCGATCGGATCTGGGAAGAGTAGGACGCGAGACGCGCGTTGGCTTGGACTCCGTCGAGAAAGGTTTGGAGAGCGCTGAAGGTGTCGGGCGAGAGAAAGTCGTATGCGTGATCTCCAGCCTGGTAATTGATGGCAGAACAAGTGTGTAGCGGGGTTAGATGACCGGGGCCTGGACAGGGAAGGGTTGAGACCTACCCATTTCTTGACAAGCGTCACTATCCGCAGATTCTCCTCCTCGGAATCCACTCCATCAGCATTCGGATGCTCAACATGACGCTGAAACCGGGTCGTCAGCCTCTCCATCAAGATCTTTGGGTCCATGATGTGACGAAACGTCAACAGGAACTCCTCGAGATATTTCGCGTCTACAACAAGTTTCCGAGACGTCAGAACGGAAGGACTCGAGGAAACGCAATAAGACCGGTTCATCATACCCGGCTGGTTCAGCAACGCAGCTACCAAAGCGTCCACCGTTCCAGCTACTATCTGATATCCCTCGGATCCACGGTTCTTGATCAGGATCTCCTTCCCGTCGTCGTCCTTCAATATGACCACCTTCGGACCATCTACACAAAAACCCCACGTGTCAGTTCCAAAGCATTGTGAGTGGAAAGTAGAGGTCGGTCCTACCAAAGAGCATGTCCGCACTGGATGCGAGTCCATCTTTGGATGGCCAGACGCTGGATCCCTTTTTCCTCATGGTCATCTTGGATGCGATGCGCCTGAGGAAAGAGAATAAAGGTTCAGTCCACCGCAAAGAGCGTCCGAGGAGCGCGGGGGGGGGGGGGTTGGTTGGTTGGTCGCACTCACATGAACCCAGACCCACTATTCCCATTCTTCTCCTTCTCATGCACATCACCACCCGTTAGCTTCACCGTCGATCCCACGTTCTCGGACCCAGGTCTCTCGCTCTTGCTCCTAGGTCTCAACGTCCCTTCCTTTACGAACAGTCCCAGAACGCTGGGTCGCTCGGCCACGCTCCTTCGATTCAAAGACAGGAACGGCTCCGAAGCAGTCTTGACGTGCATCGTCTCGCTCGCTCGCGACGCGAGCGAGTCGGTGGATCCGTGGTCGACGCTGTACTGCGACGCCAGGGATGCGCGAGTGTTCCGACTCGCGCGTGGGGACGATGTGGTGCCGGTGGTGGCCGCGGTCGGCGGGTCGTCGGAAAGGTGATGGGGATCGGATTTGAAACGGGCTTTGGAGATGGAGAGGTAGTCATATCGCATCTGGGATTTCCACTTTCGGTCTGTCGATGGTGTGGTGGATGCGGCTGTGGTCGGGGCGGTGGATGTGGAGAGTTGGGTTGGATCGTCGATCCATCCCTCCGGTGCCCCTCTTCGTGGAGAAGTCGAGTCCGTTGCAGATGGAAAAGCTGGTGATGGTTGCGATTGTGGTACTGACGCAGCCGAAATGGTGGCGGAGGGACTCGTCGATGAGTGATGATGGGATGGCGAATCGGCAGCTGGATGACTGTATCGACTCTGGATGTAGTACTTTGCCAGAGCAGCCTTCTGTCCCGCCTCCGTCGTATCTTCTGGTTGCATCAAAGATGTCGAGCCACCGGGGCTCGCGGAAGAAGGATGATCCGCATCGTTCCGACTGAACAGCTCTCCCATGCTGCGACCTCTGTTGCCCATCATGCGAGCCTTGCGGGGAAGCACGGACGTCCCGGGTTGAGATACGCGTCCCAGCTCGCGATCGGACTGTTTGGAAGGATCTTGAGGTTCTTCGGCTTCGAGGAGGGATGCGAGGGAACCTTCGTCTTTGACGAGAAGGGGTGGTGCGATCGGAACGTTCCCTGTAGACTTGATCTTGATGACGACCGCGATGGCTCGGCCAAGTGCTTCGAATATCTCAAAGTACTGCAATTCAAGCAGCGAAACCGTCAATACTCGTTGAGAGGCTCGCTCGATCGTTCTGTCTCGGTTCGCACCTTTTCCGACTCAAACTTGAACTCCCTCAGGACGCCCTGCACGTCCATCTGGGAGAAGCAGAACCTTCTCTTGGCCCTGCTATGCGAGTACTTTACGATCTCCTCGATCGTGTACTCTGCGATCACATCGCTTCCCTTCTCCTCTCCGACGGCGAGGTGGATCCCGGCGAGGTCGATCCGGATGAAGACCTCGTCCCGCCCGTCGCAATGTCGAAGCGTGCTGGCGGACGGTCTGGCCGTGTACCCGATCCCCTTCTGCAGCGCCAGGAACTCGGTCATGATGTCCGTGTCCTGCGGTCCCGAGGCGAACATGAGGGATCGATGCGTCACGTCCTAGTGCGAACAGAGATGGGTAAGCGTTCGGAGTGAGACGTTGTTTGGGTTGGCAAGGGGTGGGGACTCCCGTACGGATCCATCGGGACGAGTTGAAGGTGTCTTTTTTTCGCTGCTGCTCGCGAGAGCTCGTTTGACTAGCAGTTGAGCGCTCGCGTCGCGCACCATGACGCGTTGAAAAAGCCGAACGGTACAAGGCCCGGTGCGTTGTCGATCGATAAAGCAGTGGACGAGGGATAGAAATCGTCGTGATGGACAGTTGCTGGGCACAAGACTCTTTGAATTCTGGTGAAGTGCGATGCAATGACTTCGAGTAGCAAAGCGCAAAGTGCCAGGAAGGAAGACCGCTAGAGGGACGTGATAAGGGGGAAACAACGGCGTGAGGGGGGGAGAATCCAAGCCTGAAGGAGGGAAATCCCCCGGAGGGCAGAGTCGACTGCTAAAACGGGATGCAGGTGATGACGGAAGAGGGAAGGTGGGCTTCCTGCGGACCTGATCTTCTCCCAGGAGACGGGAACGACGTGATGGACGGCGGGGGGTCAAGGCCCTACGGATGGATGGTCGGGTGGATTGGGGGGGGGGGCACTTTGGTTCGCCAGCTCTCAGCACTCGGCACTCCGCTTCGCTTACGCAATGGGGGAAGGAGAATAACAACTGCCCACCGAATCCAACAAGCCAATAGTGGGAGACGGGTTACCTGCAGCCGGACGGACCTGCGGTGGGATCCATCAAGGACCATGTCGCCCTCCAACCCATCAAGCCGTGGATCTGGCCTATAAGGGCTGTGCGACTGCCGGATGGAGCACTAACAGATGTAGTGTAGCATGTCAAAAGCATCGCCTCGTACATGAGGCACCTGGGACAAGGTCATCCTTGCTGTTGGTCCCAGGGAAACCCCTCGAGCCCAGTTAGTTCGGAAAGTACTCACGAAGCCGCGTCGGGGACCGCCGACACAAGGACAACGGGGACCCTGAGGTGCTGCTTGTCCCCCGCGTGGATCTCTATTCTCCCTCCCCGTGTGAGCTCGGTGTCGGCCGTCCTCGAGCAGTGTACTGTATGCCCAGGGCTTCTCTGCTTGTCGCTCGGTTTGTTTTCGCTCGTCGTGTGTCGTTGGGCGGTCGAAATGAATAAGCGCAGAGGTCGCGCCAGCTGTCCCAGAGCATCTTACCAGGTTGACGTTCAGTGGTACCAAGACTCGAGACTGTGGGGTTACACAAAGATTTCGCTCGGGATCAAAACCGGGGACACGGTAAAGCAACTAGGAAGGCTTACCAAAGGCAGAGTGGGTACCAGAAGCCAAGACAATGGTAACCTGAGAGATCGCGGTTTTGGACAGGGGGTTTTGCGCTTTTTCTGCGCCTACCATCCCCCCCGTCGAGAAACCCTCCTGCCGCAATGGACAACGGCGGGAAACCCTCCACAATCCTCCTCGCATTTCGGTATGACCCTTCAGTAACGTGACCAACTGCTGCACTCGGTGTGCGCCCTCAACAAGCGGAGATGCCCACCGCGGATCTGCTCGACTATGTCCGCGAACTGGCTCCCTTGGCCGCTTACTTCCAGTACCTGATGCATCCCCCGGCTTACGGAGTCCCGCTATGTGTCACCTTCTTCGTAGTGGCAATAGACATGCTACTGCTTCGCAAACCGTTCTCCGCCCAGCACCTGGGGCTGGTGCTCGGATCCGTTACCCCATTGTGAGGCGTACTCTGCGGCAAACCTCCTACGTTCGCCTGTTCTTCTTGCTGACCATCTACGTCCCTCGAGCAGAGTAGGTTCCATATACCCCAACTTCAGGTGGACCGCCACCGCACGGAGAGAAGACAACGAAGAGACGATTCACTTTACGATCTCGGGAACCTTAGGCAATCGGTGGATTCCTCTCTACCTCTTCTTGCCTGCCATCGTTGTCTTCGGATCGTCCTGCTTTTACGCTGGAGTCAACGCCGCACGCAGGAAGGGCGGCGAAGTGATACTACGCATGCCCACCGCCGCGACACGCTTCAAGGGCGACCGCATGCTGACGTGGCTCACCAAGGCTCAACCCGTCTTGTTAATGCTTTTTTCGGCGTATCAGTTGTGGAAGGCGATGGACGCTGAGAGGCGGGAACGCTTGCGGGAAGAGCAGGAGAGGAGGACCGTGTAGAATAGTTTCATCTTTGGATTGGCGTTCTTATTAGACGTCAGCGTAGATGGAGCTTGCCTTTTGCCGTGAGGGGAACACAGTGTACACAATGGAGACCGAGGTTCCAAGTCCAAGTTCCTTGGAGATACGAGTCCTTTACACACCCTGTATTTTTACCCAAGTCACGACATCCAGCGACATGACCGGTCTTCTTGCACTTCGCGGCGGTTTTCGGCGCACGAGGAAGTCCAAGACCGAGCTCTCATCCGAAAGTCTCTTGACAAAGAGCCCGCTCGTTCAGAGGCTGACTGAACGAGCTCGTTCAACCGTCGCCATTCATTCATGTCCCTTTGCCCGAATCCCGCGAGACAGCGAAGGGTAGGTGTCTACGGGGCGGCTGTCCCGAACCCGCCACGGTTGCTCGCAGTGACTGCTAATCCATGCTTCCGCACTTCCCGACATGCTCGGTTCTCGGTTGAGCGGGGGTGGTCTGTCTCCGGGACAGGCATGGCTTCTTTTCGTCTGCATCTTGGCCATCGCTGCTCCGTCACAGTCCCACGGTACGAGCGTCAACTGAGCAGACGACCCCTTCCTTTGCCTTGACCGTGGCCCCCCATTGGACGATAGTTCGCTCTTCAACCTCGACCTACGGCCCGTTCCCCGTCGGCTCTGTCGGCCCGGACTCGACGGGCTACCACGAGCACAGCCAAGTTGCAAGCCCCGACGATGCGACAGGCGAGGCATGCAAGGCGGGTCTCCCCAACGCGAACATCTGTAGACAAACCTGCCTGTCATATAGTGTCGCTGTCCAAAATAGGGCAGGACAGTAACGTACAAGAAAAATCCCTAGGGTCGCCATTTTCGCTGATTGTGATTGTGGTAGATGCAAATTCGACGTACGGAAAGCTTCGTACGCCGCAAAATGTTCCTGATTCCGGAGGCTTCGTCGTAAAGATGTGCATGAACTACGTTTGTTCGACCGCAGAGTTCGTCGGGGGAGCGCGCAAACTCTCTGACCCTTTTTGAGCGGATGTCTGACCGCTGTCAAACCCCTGGCACAAGATGCTCGTTTCGCAACCTCTATGTACTGCATTTACGAGTCTTCGTAGCCTGGTTCGGGAAGGGTGGTCGCCAAATGTTCGTGTATCGTAGATCGTCCTTGCTTTTGCCACTCGAGAGACACTCCCGAGGGTCCGAAACCCGAGGGACGCACAAGCACGCGGTAGCAACAGTGGTGATGCTGGCTTTTCGTTCTGCCAAAGCAGGTTAATCGACCGCTAGGCAAACGCGTCCGCGGCTACGCGGTTGCGGCAAAGCGTGAACGCCCATACGTCTGTTGCCTGCGACCGGGCATTACGGATTCGGATTCAAAAGGGACGGCATGGTCGGGCGGGATTGCGCTTTCTCTGCATCCTCATCTCTCTCTCTCTCATATCCACTTTCGTCAGTCCATCATGGTCTACTTCCGCTCATCGTTGGCTCTTCTCGGCCTCACGGTTCTATCAACTGTCCAGGCCGCCATGAAGCCTCGCGACAGTCCCCAGTCAAAGTCTCGCGCCGACCAAGCGGTGCGACTTGCCTACATGACGGAAGTCTTGGGACGGACAGCTCAGCCCGCAGAAGTCGGCAACCTCGATTCCCCCACCATCGCCGACATCATCAAGACTCTGGCTCAACCGATCGATATCCCTGCCGCCGCCCTCGATGCAAAGACTCCTGTCAAGCGGGACAACCTCGTCGTCGGCACGGCCGTCACGACGATGCTAATGCCTCATATGGAAATTTACCAGAGCTACGCTGCCGCGGCATGTGAGTCGATCAACTATAAGCCCCGATCGGTCGACCATTGCGAGTAAAGCGCTTACTGTCTTTTCTTCTCGCTTAAAACAGACTGCCTGAACGGGCTGCCAACCTGGTCCTGCCAGGAACGATGCGACAGCGTAACTTCCGGCACCCTCTTCGTCAGCCAATTCCAGAACGAAGACAGCGCCGTCGGATACATCGCATACCATCCGACCACGAAGAACATCGTCGTCGCATATCGAGGCTCCCAAGGAATCCGATCTTGGATCACGAACCTCCAGTTCCTCAAAGCGGACCTCGCGCCTTCGTTCGCCGGTCTCCAGATCCCGCAAGGAGCCGCCGTCCACAGCGGGTTTCAAAAGGCGATGTTGAACGCCCAACCTATCGTTCACGCTGCCCTGCAGACCATCTTTGCCCAGGTTCCTGAAGCACGCACGGACTATACCCTTACCATCGTCGGACACAGTCTGGGTGGCGCCATCTCGGTCCTCTCCGCCCTCGATCTGTACAGTCTGCTAGGTCCCTCATGGGGCAACCGGATCTCCGTCTACACGTTCGGAGAACCGAGGGTCGGGAACCCCATCTTTGCGAACTGGGTTCGTTCCCTACCCTTCGGGTCCCAGATCTTCAGGGTCACGCACACTACGGTAAGACGGTCACCCGCCACAATCCTTCATGCGCGTTCCTCGCAACTCGTGGAAGCAAGATGTCTTACCGTACTGTCTCTCTCTCTCTCTCTCTGTCGATCGCTGTTTGCAGGACATCGTTCCCCACCTCCCACCCCAGTTCCTCGGCTTCCAACACCATCGCGAAGAGTACTGGATCGACCCTTCGAACGTCCTCGAGACCTGCGACGACACGGACGGCGAGGCAGGGAACTGCGCCGACTCGACGTTGATCCCCACCATCGCCGCCCACGATACCGGATACTTTTCCATCCCGTTCGGTCCCTGGTGCTGAGCAACATGACTGCGAAACCAAACCTTTCCCCTTCCCTTGCCCGTCCTCTGGCACGAACAGGGTCGAGAAACAGACGAGGGCTGGACCTCCTCGAGGGTTTCTCGGCTCTGTTCGATGAGGGTGCATGTAGACAATTGGACATTGATGGCGATCGTAGAAAGAAATCACTGTTTGCCCCGGTTACTTCGAGAATAACAGACGGCTCTCCTCGGAAGACGGTGGGACCTTGTATCTTCATGTGCCTCGCTATCTCGGGAACTGTATGCCCTTTTCGACGCCTTCTGGACAGCTTCGTCCTCAACTGCTGCTTGCTCAAGAGGTCCCTCGGCGACAAAACAGGAAACAGCGAAGAGAACTTGAAACGTGTTCAAGATTTAACGAGGGAACCCAGGTTACGGGAAGCGGGGAGCCAGGGAACGGGACTGGTGTCCATGGAAGAAAGAATGCCAACAGAGTCTTCAACCTCGGGGTGTTCATTGCATGGCCAACCAGATCTGAGATCTCTGGGCTGTCGCGGGTGTAGTTACTGCAGCGGTCTGTGAACGACACGAATTCAGCAATGCACGAGACAGGGGGAACGCAACGTCGCGGGAG
>JADGJA010000361.1:0-21430 GCA_027596035.1 Thoreauomyces humboldtii | reverse complement strand
GACGTGGGAATAACGGTGGGGAAGAGGGGAAGCGCGTTCTGCAGTTGCGCGTCCGACTAGTCCGATGGTCAGCCAGTGTCCGAACGTGCGCTGGTTCGGACCTGTTACCCGGTTATCGTGATTCCCTCGACCAAGCGAGAAGAGTTGCAAAAAGCAGCGAGAGGAGCTGCTGCTCTATTAATTAATCACATCCACACTCCTCCACCACCAGAGCACTAGCTACAGTCCTTTTGTACAGTTGATTAATAACACACATGAGACGCGCACATGTTTCTTTTTGCAAATTCATTCGGCAGCCAAGAGGGGGGCAGTCTGGGTCTTGTGAACTTCCCGTGGTAGTGCCTGAGACGCGGTTGGAATAGTACTGTAAGACAGGGAAGCGGCATGTCTAGACCAATGACATGTTTACCTGAGCTTGGATGACCGACTTTCTGACGGCCTGGTCCGATGGAATGATCGTCGTGTCCACTTTTCTTGTCTGGATCGCAAATGACGGAGTCGTCATCGTTCCACACGTGCAGCTCTCGGCTTATGGCGCATTGGAAGGCAGGTTCATCAAGAGTCAGCACATGATCAAGACATCCTCTCTTTCTCTCGTAGCCGCTCACCTCCCCACGTCCACGCTCCAAGCTTGGCCCCGCACTTCGGCGTCGGACACACAATTTTGTCAGCAAGCTTTCCGCCGTCGAGACCTGGGATCCAAGCCATGGGTTCGATGTGGTAGGTCATGGCGCAATTGGGCTTCGGAGCGTGTGGGATCCGACACCGTCCCCTGAAGAGAAGGGTACGACACTTTCCGCATCGCATGGCGACCGTCGGAGCACCGCCTCTCGCTGAGGCGATGCTCACGTTGGATGGATCTGCGATGAACGCTGTGAAAGGATTTTTGTTTCCGGTCTTCTGTGAGGCGAGGAGCTGTATCCTGAACTCTCTGTACGCGGCGTGTTGTGGATCCATCTTCATGCCCATGGCCTCCCATAATCTGAGCTGATACGTGAAGCCTGGGTTCGGTCTGCCGAAGAATGTCCTGTCTCGTCAGCCTGTAGCTACAATCAAGTCTCCACGTAGATTACGATCGAACGCACCCGACGGCGGGTCGGACAGCGGTGAGAGCCTCCATTGCTGTTTGCAAAGTCATGGTCTCCGTCCGCATCAGGTAGGCCAGTACGACGGAAGCGGATCGAGAGACACCCGCCACGCTGTTTGTGTAAGCCGAATATAGGTTTCTTCAGAATCGGCACCGATGATTCAACGCAACGATTTGAGAATGCACTCTGCTCACCAGTGGACAAGCACCGACCCATCGTTCTTTCGACACTGGTCGATGAAGTCACAGCATTGCTCCAAAAGCACCAAGAGATTTTCGGTGGCAACATCATCGACTTGAACGACCTTGTAGCAAAGATCCTACGAGAAGGAAACCACAAGTCTTTCCTGTCAGCTTTACGACGGCAATCCGGGAAAAAGAGCTCTGGGCTTCCGCACCTCCGGGAATAAAGGCTCGAAGTGGGAGCCCACCGCCAGGACGCTGGAGATGCATGATGCTTTCAAAAGAGCGAGGTCCTGGGCAGGCGTGACTCTGACAGAGCGGGTCTGTCAGCTAGCCGGAGGACAATACGCTCGCTGCTCTGAGTTCTGCTCTGCACACCCACCCGCTGAGGTAGAGCCCAGGGCGAACGGCGGAGAGGGAGAGTTCATTATTCTCGGCGGCGAGAGCAGGGATATCTGCGGCAGACATGGTGAGCGTAGGTGGCTCGGATGCGTTGTAGGGGTGAAGTCTGTGCTGTGCTCCAGCCAGCGTAGGAGGAGAACGCGCAGTGAGGAAGGAATTGTCTCCGCCCGTGTCCGGTGACTTCGGACAGGACGACACCCCCTCGCTCGCTCTCTCTCTCTCTCTTCCCTTTCATTTTCCACCTCCCGCTTTTAATTTGAACGAAAATTACTTACACTGCCCAGTAATTATATGAGTGGTATAGCCCTCGCCCATCCTTCACACACGATAGATCGTCAGAGAGAACCGATCCTCTTCCACTTCTGCAACGTTCAGTACTACGACTTGGGTCTCGCTCATAGTCGTGTGCAATCGACTTTCCAGGCTTTCCCTGCCGGAGTGACGATTAGAGCCTCTTGCTGCTCACCAGGACGCTCGCATACGACACTCGCATCGGCACATCAACGTGAAGAGCTTCCGTCACCTCCCGAATTTCACCCGGCATGAAGGGGGCTGAAGGTGTTTCGACGCCCGTGCCGTTGAAAACGACTCCTTACAGTTCGTCCGGGTCCGCACCACCACCACCAGCCAGTGCCGTTGCTTCCCCCGTCTCTCCACCACCACCGCAAAAGCAATTGGTGCCGCACTTATTCCAGGAGTGCGAGACTAGCGTCATATCTCAGCTCGTTACGGAAATGATTTCGAGGCTCATTGCTCACAATGACCGTATCCCACTTACTTCCGCTACAATCACAAGGTTTCATTCCCGAGCTCCTCCCGGGTAAGCCAATACGACTGGGTCATTTACAGAACGGCGGCTTTGTCGGAGGGCGGAGAAAGCGCACTTCGCTAGTCGGACCGGGAGTGCACCCTCGTATAGAGAAAATACATCTGACACGTCGCGATCTTTCCAGGATAAAACTGGACGATTACTTGCGACGGATCGTCAAGTTTGCTTCCGTAGAGCCGTCCGTCATCCTCCTCCTTCTCGTGTACGTCGACCGAATTTGCGAGTTACATCCCACCTTCACCATCTCCAGCTTGACAGTTCATCGGTGAGAGCCTGGTTCACGGAGGCTTCGACTACACGTCAAGTGCTGAGATCTTCCTATAGATTCATTATTGCCGCCGTGACATCAGGGAGCAAAGCTCTGTCCGATATCTACTGCACTAATACCTACTACGCTCGGGTGAGTTGCATGCCGCCCATGTCCGACTCCAATGCCTGTGTGCTAACCGCAAAGTCTTTGCTGGACCAGGTAGGTGGAATCTCCTTGCAAGAGCTCAATCTGATGGAGATCGAGTTCTGCAAGATGATCGGATGGCGGCTCTCATCTTCCATCACACTCCTACAACAGTACTACGCGAACCTCGTCCGCACGAGTCCTCTCTACGTCCTCTGTCCGCCAGGGACGTCTCCATCATTAGCCCACAACCCGCAGCCACATCAGCAGCAGCCACTACCCTCGTCCTCGCCGCATCCACCACCATCACCGCGGACGAACAACTGAAGGTTGCTCACCCTGTTCCCCTTGATCAGTGGGGGACAGCATCATCTCCTGCCTCGAACCGCGCGAAAGGGATGTCCCGACGGACGGTGTTTTCAGAAGGATACACGCGTGTTTGGCCGTTTAACCGCAGATTAACATGAGCTTAATCTGTGATCTCCTTTGGGATCGCGGTGCTTGGCCACGCCCAGCGAATCATCTCAAGGAACGGATCTGACCGTGTATCCCTCGCGCTCGCGAGCTCCGGAGTGGGATATTGCCCACCCCCAATTCCTCCCACCGGCATATCCTCCTCCTCACTCTTCCTTCTCCGTTTTCGCGGCGGGCTTTCGGAGGGTCCGACATGATACCCAGCGTTCTTGAACGCTCTGAATTTTTTTTATCATCCTGTTACCTCTGTGGGCTCCCGATCATTCAAATCCATCGCATTCCCACAGACCTTGTTTCCCCAAACGCTTATCAGGAGCCCTGCCTGATTCGATGTTGATACCGACAGAAATGTGAAAAGCAGAACTTTGCATGTATTTCCAGCATGATCAATTCTCCAAAAACAAACACTCTCTCAAGTCTCCATCCACTTGAGAGTGGCCATGATCATGTACCGCCTGGGCAGCCTTCCTGGGTTCGGCGCCAGTACGGTGAGATGAGACTTCTGCTCGTCGACCTCGCTGACGTAGACGAAGCCGGAGAGGTTGGTGCCCAGGACCAGGGAGCTCTCCTCCTCTGGCGTGAGGGCGGCAGGCGGGGGAGGGGCCGTCGGGTCGTCGACGGTGGAAGCGGACGGGGGATCGGGAGGAGCGGCGTTGGACATGGCGAGAACGGAGTGCATCAGGATCGTGCCTGGATCCACTTTGATGAGACGCGTCTCCTGAAGCATGCGTTCAGAGCCCAGGGGGAGGGCGGAGGATGGGGCGAGCGTTCCTAGAAGACAAATGCATACTCTTTTCAGCTTCATCTGGGAGATGATTTCTCACATATGAGATGAACCCTTACCTTCACCAACTCGTCGGATGTTGACGTCCGCGAAAGGGACCAGACTTGAGTAAGGACTAAGTTCCCCTTTGGTGGTCCCGTAAAAGTACTCCTTGATCTTGTGCATTTGTAGATGCCGTCGATACGTCTTGTCGCGGGTCACAACCTTTGGAAAGGCGACGAAGAGGGGGTGATTTAGCAAGTCTGATTTTAGCCTTCCAAAGACAGGTATCCATCCATGATCTTACCCCGCCGGATTTGGCCAACTTGACGATAGAGATGCCGGACGCAGGGCCGTATCGCCTCGTGAGCTCGCTGTAAAGCCGCTCGTGACCAAGAACAAGAATCGCATTCACTTTCAAGGAAACCTTTGCTGTTAGCATTCGCGCAGGACCAAAAGTTGGTCCGCAACGCACCCAAACCCCATACCTCCGAAACTATCGATAGCGTGCGTCAGAATTTCATAGCCCGCAACATCGACAAACTGACTCGGCGTGTTCATGATGAAGCCCGAGGACTTGACTGTAGACCAGAGTTCAGCAAGCCATCGTACAGGACTCGTTTAGCGAAGAAGACGCAAGTGACTGGTTACCATCGGGTTGAGCGAGTTTACGTTTCGTGATCATGGCCAACCGCGTGACGAGCGCGCTAAACAACTTTGGTTTATCAAGCGGGGACGGGTATCCGTAATAGTAGACCAAAGGACTTGTTCCCGTCGTAGCTGAAGACGCCGAGAGCTCCTCCTCCATATCAATCGGACGTCCTATCGCCATTGCCGTCAACGTTCCAGGCAAACTTATGGAACCCTACGTCACGAATGTCGATCCAGATAAGTGAGGAGTGGTGGGAATCGACGTCAGGCATCCCATCATATACCTTAACCGTACCTCGTTTGGATCAATGTCGACGAATACTGGTTTTCGCCCTTGTTTGACCGCATAGTTGAGCAGGATCTTGGACAAGGAGCTCTTGCCAACGTCTGCGGGTCCCACGATCATCACCTGAAGATTGAAGGTTAAGCTACGCAAGTCCGATCTCGGATGACTCGAGATCTGTTCCCCTCCGTTCTGACCGCACCTTTGGCCCTTCTTCACCCTTCTCCTCGGCGGCAAGTCGCAGCTGTTCTAGAGCGAGGTGGACGTTGATGTAACTCTGCATCGGGGTCTCGTCCGCCACGTAATCTACCGTCGGTGTTCCTCCCATGTGCAGATCAAAAAGAAGCAGGATCAAAGGTAAGCAACTTGAAAACACGGCGTCGGCAAAGGGCCATGATAGTAGCAAGGGAGGACACATATCTCGAGAGAGCACCCATGCCATGTGTAGACGGCGACCTTCCGTCCCGAGAACGCATATTGCGGATCAGTCGCTAGTTCCGAACCAAAGACCTCCGCGTGACCGGATTTGAGCTGGTAAGGGAGCGAGTGAGACCAAGTTCACCCCCAAGTAGTCCCCCATGTCCCGGGAAACATCACAAGCTTCCCGAGGAGAGCCTCACAGAGAGCAGCGAGTACAATAATCCGTACAGCCAGGATCGCAAATGTATTGAGGCAAGAACAGAGTTCGATATAGAAAAACGGAACAGGTTGTTCTCGGGGTGTTCTCCGGGACGCCTCCTTTCCGCCTGTCTTCCATCCCTGATTGATTGTAATGCCCTACCTTAAGCGTAACCACTCCGCTATCGGCAAAGTTGTTCTCGAACCGCAGCTCCTGCCCTGGATTCAGACGTATCGTTCGTGAGGTAGGCGGCGCGATCTGACAAGGAATAAAGCGATAATGGTGAGTAACTCGAGCGGCAGCAGAACGCGCTATTCCCCAGAGAGAGAGAGAGAGAGCTTGAACAGCTTCGATTCCTTGCCATTTTACCTTTGGCGGATCGACGTCCATGTCTGTCACTATGATGCGCGTGTGGGTCAAAACGACGAAGGAACTGGAAAATGGGAAGACCATCTGCGCCCTTGTGGCTGTGCCTTGACTCACTTTTCGATAGCTTTCCCCCCCGTCGGTCGTTTTGGACAGAACCCTCGGCGCAAATCCACTCGACGGATGTCCCGCAAATAGCTCTTTGTCCAGGAAAGAAGGGTGGCGAAACCTTGCAGTCTGGAGGGATTGAACGACCTGTGAATGAGTGGCATCTCCCGAGGATTCGTCATTGGGGCGCATTGATGTCAAAAAATACTTTTTGGGTGTCAGGGGTATCAGCAAGCCTCTTTCTTGATCAAAAGCACGAGCGTCGTAATGCACTCTTTCAGTAGGACTTCCTCGTCAACAACCCGTTCGGCGTAGGAAAGAACATCCCCATTTTGTTACCGTCTCCTCTTCAAAAATCTTCATACCGCAGTCATGACCGACCCGGCAATTCCCGCATTCTGCTTGGCGGATCCCGACCTCTGCATGGAATATGCGCTTCTAGCGTATCGACCCTCTGTCGCGGGAAACTCTATCTACATGATCACCTTCATCACCTTGCTGGGAGTCCATGCGTTCCTTGGCTACAGATATCGCACGTACGGGTACCTTATCCCCGTGACAATGGGCTTGCTGGGAGAGGTATTGGGCTACGTCGGGCGGCTTATGCTGCATAAGAACCCTTTCGACATGAACAACTTCCTTCTGTAAGCGATCCTGAAAGGTACAACGAACAAAGATCCGTCATGCTGATATCTGGTTCTTGGGGATTTCGGCAGATACCTGGTGCCCATCACAATCGCCCCCGCGCTCCTGACGGCCGGAATATACCTTTGTCTGGGTCGGATCATCCTCGTCGCCGGAAAGGAGCACTCTCGTCTCGCACCTCGGACCTACACGTACCTCTTCGTGGCATGCGATCTCGTGTCGTTGGTCCTACAGTCCATCGGTGGAGCCATCGCTTCCCTTGCGACCGATCAGCAGTCCATCGACCTGGGAGTTCACATCATGATGGCTGGTCTCGTGAGCCAGGTCGTGTCCATGGCCCTGTTCCTGGGACTGTGGGGAGAGTTCGCTTGGAACACGTATGCTTCTGCTCGGCGCGGCAGCACGAACAAAGTCAGCAACGAGAAGGATCGATGGGCGACGTTGCGAAAATCCACCGAATTCACGCGGTTTCAGATCTGTAAGGCCGAAACTTCCGTTAGTCGGAAACATTTTTTACCGAATCGTTTGATCGCTGACATGGTTTCTCCCCCTTTCCAGCGCTGGCCGCAGCGACCGTGTGCATCTTCGTCAGATGCATATTCCGAGTAAGCGAGCTCGCGGGAGGGTTCAGCGGCGCGGAAGCCAACAACCAGACCTTGTTCATGCTCCTCGAGGGACCCGAGATCATCACCGCCTGCGCCTTGCTGGCCGTGTATCATCCCGGACGCATCTTCGGGGCGGACGGTTGGGACGCCACAAACTGGAAGGCCAGTCGACGGACGTCAGATCCAGATGATGCGAAGGCGGGAAACAAGCCGATCAAGTCCAGTCGCATGGAGGCAATGGAACTCGCGGACGAGAGCAAGGGTGAAACCGTTGGAGAAAAGTGATGAAGAAGGGGAACGCGGCTCATCGAGTGGTACTGATGTACTGCTTTAGTAGTAGTTCCAGCACCATCACCTCCATAGCGACTTTGATAGAAATGGACGTGACAACACTGACAGAAACCTTGACGCGCCCAATTCACCGTAGCAAAATCTGTTTCAGCTTTGTAACTTGGTATTGTGATGATTGCCTAGGTTCGCAGTAAGATGCCGTGATATCTCACGACAACTTTGGACTCAGAGTCCTCGTATCCAAAAAAGCGATCGTGTTTCACCAGCTTGAACCCGTTCGCATCCGCCAGCTTGAGCAGCTCCTCCTCCGAGAACGTGTTGAGTTCCCCGGATTCTGGTAACGTGACACCAAAACAACCGCCCGACTTTCGAAGGGACTTTGCAACCGCTGCAAAGAGCTTCTGCGGGTGTTTTATGAAATCCATGACGCCCACGCAGACTGAGGAGAACGGAACGAGGATGTGAACCTTCGGCCGAAGGACGTTCCTACAGCCCGTCATTCTCGAACTTACTGACTGCGTCGAAGGGCCTATCGTATGGGAAAGCGGTTTCCACGTCCTGACATCGAAGGTCATGAAATGGAAATGTTTTCGCTCGCTCGAGCATCTACCGTGCCGTTGATACAAATAGTTTTCGCATCAGTGATGCGAGCCCGCAAGTCGTGCTGTGCTGTCGCCAGCTCAGAGGGGATAGTTCATCTCATTCACCTCTGGCGTCGCATCGATTCCATAGACGTTGATGTCCTGCGTCAACGGCTGGGTGAAAAAGAGCTTGGAACTGGAAGAGGATCCCAAGCAGATATCAGAGTCCATACAGCGTTGCTTCGTTCGGTTTTCCGGAAGGATGTGCCGCTTGGACGCATTTGTTCACCTTTGCCCGGTCCCACACCCCAGGTCCAGGACCCTCAACGGATCGGGAGCGGTATGACTGATATTCGCAAGGTAGGAGACGACCCACGACGCTATTACGAATGCTGCGGAGGAGGGGATGAGGTGTCAGTCAACAGCCAGATGACTGCCGATTGTGGTCCGGTCATAGCTCACGGGCAGGATAGTTCTCTGGGAGTATTTCCTCGTCGTACTTCTTGGCATAGGAAGCGTAAAACTCTTTGACCTGTTTGATGCTCCATGCAGTCATCGCTGTTCTCCGTTCGAGAACCCCAAGGTGAAAGGCGTGGGAAGAATAGAGTCGGAAAGCCCGATGTTGCCACAAGACGAGCACGAGGGGAAAGGGCGCAAACTGGGCACCCAAACAAATGACAACACAAACGCGCGGATGGTCCGATCGCCTGGACACTCTCAGAAGTTTATTACTGTCGAAAAACGTGGTTTTCCTTCTTTTTTCAAAGATCCCAATCTTCCTGCACACTCGCCGTTTCTGCACACTTTCCGTTCGGCCATTGGGCATTCGCATTCGGTCTAGCAGACAGCCTGGGTTTGTAAATAGTCTTTCTTTCTCTCGAGTTCCCTCGATCCCGAAACACATGCGCTACATCACAGGAGACGAGGTCGGACTCCTCAAGGTCACCCTGGTCCCAGAGAACCAGGCAGCGGAGGTCGCTCCCCACCGTCCTCACAAAAAGCAACGTCCAGGACCAGAACCACCGGCGCCCGCCAAACCTACCACCGTAGCCCACGGGACCATCGATCGCAATGGAGAGATCCAGCTCATGTGCTTTGCTGGACCCGACGTGGTGGTGGTCGCGCGGAAAACGGGCATAGTGCAGTACATCAACCTGGAGGACGGACAAGTGCTTCGAGAACACACTGTGTTTCTAATGAGGCTCGATGAGACGGGCAGGCCCGTCGTCAACAAGCACAAGAAGTCAGAACACTTCGTCGGCATCCAGGACGTCGAAGGGTGGGTCTGAACCTTTCGCTGGCCCGTTTCATGCTCTTGATCGATTCCTTACATCCGGTTTGTTGCAGGACACTGATGGTTGTCACCGATCTGGGATTCCTTCATATCATTTCGCCACCAGCAGCTTCTGGGGCTGCTGAACCCCAATCTGAAGCGTCTGCCGCGCTGCCAGCAGGGACCTATAGGCTCGCTCAGGACCTTCTCTTCGCGGCTCGCTTCCACCCACTTCACCCCACCCTCCTTGCCACCGGCGGCGACGAGCGCGATCTCACTTTCTGGAACCTGACACCACAAGGGCAAACGGACGCAGAAGCATTCGAGCCCGAAGCATCACCCGACAATCCCGTCGCCGCCCGCAAGAAGCGAAAGGAACGCGTCACGCTCCCCCCCGGCCAGCTCCGACCGTCCTGGACCGCTCGCAACGTCAAGAACGACTTCCTGAACATCCGAGTTCCCATCTGGATCACCCAGCTCGCCTTCCTGGACTCCACCACCACCCGCGTCCTGGTCGGGACGGGATACCACCAGATCCGTCTGTACGACGCGGAACGAGCGAGGAAGCCTCTGTTCAGCATCGAGGTCGGGACCCATCCCATCCGCGCCATGGCGGTACGGACGGTCGAGGACGCTGCAGCCGCCCCGGGAGGAACCTCCGCTGTCGTCTCCGACACGACGGGTCAGATGATGCACGTGGGGGTGGACGTCAAGGCCGCCACGGGCAAGGTCCTCGGAAAGTACGCCGGTCTGGCGGGCGCCGTCACGTCCATCGCCATCCCCGACGGAACCGACACGGTCGTCACGGTGGGACTGGATCGGTTCGTCAAGGTCTTTGAGATGGACGGGGACAGGAAACTCATCAGCAAGGTCTACCTTAAGCAGAGGCAGACCTGCGTCCTGGCGGATGACCCCGAGGCGGAAGCGGGGCAGGATGGGACGGACGAGGGACAGGACCAGCCGGCATCGGACGACGAGGCCTGGGAGGATTTCGACCATGTCGTGCAGGAGGCCGAGGAGGAAGAAGAGAACGAGGAACCCGCTCCTGCCGCTGCACCGGTCAGCGCAAAGGCGCGCGGTGCGCCAGGCAAGAAGCAAAATCTCAAGCGAAAGAAGGCTACATAGCATCGTTGTATTACATCAATACAATCGGAGTACCATCAGATCTCATAACGAGGATGGTACGCCAATGCGCAGTGTGCTCGTCACCCGAAAAGGCTCATGGTGCACCTGCGAAGGGTGTTTCAAGTGACGGAAAGGGTTAATGAGTTCTCTTACAAGATGCAGGAGACAATACTCAAGATGCTCGATGTGTTCCGAACATTTGCCGCACAATCCTTCTCTGGGATGAAAGTGCTCGCTAAAGCATCATCTTTGTTCGCTAAAGTACATTTCTCCTGGCCTGGACGCCTCGACAGTTCGTATTGGAAGTCAGCAGCATCACAGTACTTCCCCAAACTCTACTCTATGTGATGTGGTGATGTGTTGTAGTATGAAACTAAGTATGATGACGGTATGCCTCTTCGATGTCTCATTTGGCACTTTCCGTCGGATGACCGGAAGCTGAGCGCTTTGTCAATGAGGGTGCCGGAGGGTATCTAACGTCGTAGGGCTTGATAATAAAGCTAGGATCCGCCGTCACCTGCTCGATCGTTTCTGGGTGGGGAACTTTGACACGATCGGCTTGGCAGTACGGGGTCGTGGTCGTAAGATTTGTAATCTTATCCTTCGCGACGGCATATTCTCAAACAGCAATGTCTGGTTGCTGGCGAACGCCTGAATGTGAGTGCGAAGGGCCGGGTTCGCGGCCATCTGACCCGATCGATCGGGACGGGGCAGTGACCTTCGAGCACGTGCTTAAAGACATCGTTGTCGAAAAGACCCGGGGTCATTGAAGGGCACAAAGGACATGTCCTTGAGAACAGGATAGTTCACGTTCCGCACGGCTCCGAGCGTGTGGCTGCCATTCGAGCAAGATTAGCCTTGGCGACCTCGTGGGCGTCCGAGGGATCAGGAAGAAGCCCGTCTGGATCATCTTTAGCGTCTGATTGACTCTGTGCCGGTACCAGTCCCGGCGGGTTTGCCGCAGAGACGAACGCATGCTAAACCCCCGTAAGCGAAAGCGAACATGTCGGCCGTCGACAGCCCGCCGTTTGGCCCATTTGTCGGCGGGACGTTCTGACCGACCGAGGTCGAACGCATCAATTGTGATGATCGAGGTCCCATTCCCGACGGAGACAAAGCCCGCATTGCTGGGGCACGAGACTTCGGGAAGAAGGCTGCCGTCACCTCCGGTCGGGATCGAGAGGGTGGGCTCGAATGGCCCGGCATCGTGAAAGACGGTGCGAAGCCACATGGTCGCTCGATCCCGCCCGTATGGTTAACGACGTTGCCAGGCTATCCTCTGTTCAGCCCTCCACTTTTAGCACCTCCGCTGCAGGTGGTGGCAGCAACGAAGATGAACGCTTCGTTTGGGATGATGTAGTCAGTCTGAAGTTTTCCATAATCGATCACATCGAGGGGGAGAACGTCCGCGATGGTCTGGCCGTACGCAGCGAAAGGCGAGAGAAATAACCGAGCTGCAAACAATTTGAGCAAATCATTTGCGAGGTTGAACGAAGAGTGCATCGACGGCTCGACGGTGCTGGCGTCGTATTCCAGACTCCAAGGTACAAGAGCCTCCCGACTGCTGCAGATGTGGGTGGGTAGCTCGAGTACCGGTAACAGATTTGATGGCGCTTTGCGCCGGATTTAGGACTTGCGCGGAGCGCTCCGTCTACACACTATTTCGGATCACGTTCCCCAGGGTCCAAGCAAACAGACTTTCCCGTCAACTACGATATAAACTGTGGCAATCAAGCAACAGCGCAAGCGGACGGCGGCCAGAGTGCGACAAGTGCTTCGTCATTTCCGGTGCGGGATGGTTCAGGGGGAGGCGGAAGAGAGTTGTCGACGTCCGTGTGTTTCCTGGAAACGCGGACCAAGCGCTTTTGTTCTGATGCTTGCCAGTTCCCTTCCGCGCGGGTGACCGCTTCGCTTCCTCGCTACTTTCGTGCTCGTCGTCCCTCATCATAGTTCCACGTGGAGGATGCCTGTCACAATCACTCAGGCAGTTCGTCGTTGCGGCGGCGGTGTTCACACTTTTCGCTGCGTTCCTCGAGACCTTGCGGTACGCCACGTGTTTTTCACGGTTTCTCGGATCCGGAGCAGAGACGTCAGCTCATTTGAGGATGGCGAATGCGACGTCAAATGCCTGCTCTTCGTGCCGCTCCATGTCATGCGATCCGATAACCGAGGTCACGGCCAGTTGGACAACCTGTAATCTCCTGGAGTCCACATCATTCGTGTCTTCTGGTGTTTCCTCTTGGAGTAGCGCCTAGCGAGCATCATATTGAAGCCGGCACGTATATCCGACGGGAACGCGATTCGTTCGAGGTTCGAAACGGCAAGAACAGAGGGTAGCAGCAACCACATGCTTCGCGCCACTCCACATCGGCAGCATATAGCAAAAAAGGTAAGTCGATGTGTCGTTTGTCTATTCCTTTGGCGTTGCTGAAAGTCGCAGTCCTTCACGGTCGTTGAAGGATACGCATCACACCCTAAGTCTTCCTGTCCAGCGTTGAAACCATTCATGTTTTGGGAGCTGCTTCGTGAAGGTGCGAGTCTCCCCGCTGGATGCTGTTTCTCGATTCAGGACGCTCATTTTAACCTCGTTGGATGCCGGTTCCCGGAGCGGAAGGAGCTTGAGCGGGCAAAGGACAACAAAGGAGTCGAAAACCCGTGATCAGCTTTCATCCGCTTCCGAGGAGGGATTGAAGGGCACGGACGCTGCCGCTGCAGACCCAGAGGAGGCGATGGATGCCACTGTTTCGAGGGAGGCTTGGAGGAGGACACGGCGACGAGAGGAACACGGAGGAGAGGGTGGGGGGAAAGGGTGGGGAAAGGAGAGAGGGAGGGGAAGAGAGGAGAGGACAGGGAGGCTGTGCAATGACACATCACGGTTGGCTGGAATTTCCCAACCAACTCCAACCAGTTCTCGATCAGATGTTAGAAAAACAGGACACCCTGATTTCCGGCTATATATACCTGGAGGTTCCGTATTACTCATGTCGACAAGGCAAGCAAGCAAGCAAGCAAGCCAAGCCAAGACAAGCAAGACGCGTCAAGCAAGTCACATTCGTCAAGGGAAAAATGCCTAAACGCCGGTGTCCTACGGGAGTCCGGGTCCATACTCTGGGTAAAAAAACCACACACATATTTTTTTGCACTTTTTTGGCTTCGATATACTGCTTGTAACGCACTCTACTCCATATACCGGTATCCGAAAATTTGATATTCGCAGAGGGTGTTACGATTCATGTCGCCTCTGAAGACTCTTTGTTATTGTCGCGGTTTCTACTACTTGGCCCGTGAATTGCTTTTCCGTTCCGGGTCATTAGCAACACTTCATGGACAGTTCTTTCCTAGCCGCGCCTGAACTTGTCAAGTTCCTTGATGCACAAACCCGCGGGCAGCCAGGCACTGTGGGAGCCTTCTTGCCCGCTGTTGACTGATGCGGTGGACCGCAAGGGCAGCAGGGATGGTTTCAACGCGTGCCCTTGGGAAAAAGGGTCAGCACGTTTTGGTACTCTTCCCTACCAGTAGACTCTTCCCGACCACCCCGGCCGCGCACCTCATCTCGCCATCTCGCTGAAGGTAAACGGATGTTGGCTCATTCTGTCATCGTACCCGATCGGGGTGCTACGGCTTCTGAATCCAAAGCCACCTGCAAAATCTCGGCACCTGCGAAACACGAGCAAACCAGTTTCGCAGATCTACCGGACGGCATCGTGCATCGCATCTGGAACCTCCTGGGCTTCAAGCAGCATCCTTTCGAGCGTCGCACCCTCCGATCCTCCCGCGATCCTCACAGTCTCTGGACAAAGTATCGGAGATTTGTCCGAGTTCCTCATCTGCGGGAAGGCGCGCGAACAGCGGCTGACCGATTGTTCTTGGCACGCTTCGACGTTGACGCTCCTGACGCGTCGAACGTCCTCGCAAGGGTCGAGAAAGTCGTGCGAAGCGATACGAGATTCCACAACGTCCTGATCAGCCTCATACTCAAGTTTCAGCGTCACGAGAACCGCGACTTTCTGAGAGTCTTCCCCGTCCAGACCCTGCCACCTGAAGCCTTCGATGTCGAAACGGATCTGGGGCTGGACTTGCTGGTAGAACGTTGTGGATGCAATCCGAACGAGGGTCTTGGATATCCAGCACGAGTGCTGGACAAATCTTTGGCTTCTCGAAACTACAAGGCAGTCTCTCGAATCCTTGGTAGAAGCGAGTTCACGAATGATCCGAGCTGGTCTTCTATTTGCGTTGTTTTCGTCATCAAAAATCAGGGCAACGCTGTGCTCGAGAAAATGTTTGCCCTCGGAGTCTGGGTCACGGACCACCGATACGTGCGTCCGACTCTTCAAAGTTTGATACATGGAACCCCCGACTTGGAGAGTAGACTCAACATCGGGAACGCAGCCATGTTCAAGATGTGCTACCAAGCCACGAGCTTCAACCTCATTAACGTCTTCAGCTTCCCACTCATCTTTTGGCGCGACCTTCGTGAGATCACATCGTTCCTTGCATCGCCCGACGTCCTGCCGTACGTTCCCCCAGTCTACATCGAAAACTTCTTCCTCGACTTTGTCTGCATGGACACGATCGGTACCCGACCCATGCACATGGGCGACTTCAATCGCTTCATGTTTCGATTCTCCGTCAGGGTCGACACGTTCGCAAGGTTCGTCGAGCAGCGCATAAGTCGGTTGGACAGCCGTTCTCAGTTCGACTGTCTCGCCGTCTACCTGAAGACGGGTGGGAGGAACCTCAGTCTTGATTCGGTGGATCTGTTGAGAGAGGAGATGGGGATCGCTCCTCACCAGGAGAATTACGAGTGGGCGCTGGATGCCGATTCCAAGAACCTTGTACAAGAGCAAAGATTGTGGGAGGAGCAGCGCCGTCGTCAGTCTTATCAATATGCAAGACGCCATTATTCTTGAGATCCCCAACCGAGCTCCAAGCTCTTTGCATTCCCTTTGTACAAAAATTTGCAGTTCCGAAATACATATGATACTCACCCGCTTGGTCATTGCGAAGGTCCGCAGGCTCAGAGATCGAGAAGGATAGCGCCGGAAGAGAAGGGAGTCGTGATTCATGGAACAAAAAAGAGGTATAGGTGGGACAACTTTCGCGGGCATTATTACAGTACAATGATAAGAGGTGAGGGGCAAGAAGACAATGGTACTTATCCTTTCCACTTCTGAAAGCGGAAGATGAGCAAAAGAGCAATTAGCCATGTGTGTATAAAGAGAAGCTCGTGGCGGGTGAACTCCTTCCTACCTTCTCGAAACCTCTTCGGCTCTTCTCAGGGTTCGGGTTTGGACCCGACGAGTACGGCCGCTGACCGGTGTCGCGGTGCTCCTGACGAGCAGGGTCGATCGGCGGCAGCTGTTGCGGTTGATGAGGATGCGGTTGCTGATGCTGCTGCTGCTGCTGAACCGGATGTTGGGAATAATACTGCTGCTGCTGTTGCTGGACCTGTGGCACGTATCCAGGCGGCGGCTGATGCTGGTGTTGCTGCTGCCCTCCCAAGTTCTGGGCCGGTTGCTGCAGCTGTTGGGACGGCGCATTGCGATACGCCGAGTTACCGTACTGCCCCTGATGCTGGACGGGCATCTGGCCATAGTGCGAGACGCGCGTTGGCGGCTGGGCATTGCCCGGGGCCTGGCCGGTGCCAGCGCCTACGCTCGAAGGAGCGTATCCATGGTGCGACTTACGCTGGACCTGGTGCTGCGCGGTCGGAGGAGGGGTGAGTCGCTGCTGTTGATAATGGCGGGAAGAAGGTTGCTGAGATACATGTCGAGGCATGTAGTGGTTGTTTGAGGACGTCGTCTGCCCAGTGCCGACTGTCGAGCTGGCGACCTGGTTTCCACGCGCTCGCGGCTGCGTGTATTGAGTCGGTTGGGAGATGTCCTGCTTGCGACGCTGGGACTGTTGCGCCGTTTGAGACGGCGGCGAGAAGCCGGCAAGGACCCATTCGTGACGTAAGGCCTCTGTCGGGCTGATACGTTTCCGAGGGTCCCATTCAAGACATCGAGACACGAAATCGACGAAAAGCTTGTCGGCGCCTTTGAGAATGAGTTCAACGCACTTCTGTCCAGGTCGGCGCCTGCGCCCCTTGGAGTTTACTACGGTTCGTGGGTTGCCGTTGGGCTCGAAGAACATTTTTCTCCTGTTCCCGCGATCCACAAGTCCTGGATCCGGCAGTCCTAACACCTCCATGATGCACAAAAGTTGTTCTGCTTCGTTTTCTCCGGGAAACAAAGGATAGCCAGTGTATAGCTCGCAGAGAATGCAACCCAGCGACCACATATCGATGGCGGCGTTGTAGCTTATGCCTATATATGGACGGGCATTTAACGGAAGCGGAAACCAACATCCTCAGAACTGATGCAACAGCACTTACCGAGAATCACTTCCGGGCTGCGATAGAATCGAGATTGTACGTACGTGTATACTTTCTCGTTCTCGAAGCAGCTACTGCCGAAATCAATAACCTTGATCTCGTAGCGCGCGGAGCTAGGATCAGATTCGCTTCTCGGAGGCGGAGACGGATTCGCCGAGGACGTGTTCGCCGGATTGGCGTCAGCGAGTGCAGGCTCAACAACGAGGGGATCCTTGAGCAGCACGTTCTAATTACGGCACGAGATGAGCAAGAATTTTCAACGTCAATTCTGCAGTAGAACTTCTTACCTCAGGTTTGAGATCGCAGTGGACGATACCCGCTCGGGCCAGAAGCTCAAGGCATTGCAACATTTGCGTGGTGAACCTGTGAGTGAGAAGCGACATGAAGGTCAGCCATGGAAGACAGTTACGGGTTCACAATAGTACCTCCGGATCACGCCCAGATGAACACCTCGGAATCCGCCGGCCTTAAGCCACTCGTACAGATTGACTCCGAGTAGTTCAAAAGTGATGCAAAGATGACCTCGGAAGGCAAAGCTTTCGACCATCTGGACCGAACTCTCCCCGCCACCCCGAGCAATCTCATCCTTGAGACGTTCCAGGACTTTGACCTCCACGGCACCCTGCCTTTCAAACCGCTTCTTGTTCCGGATGATCTTCAGCGCAACGTTGCACTTTGTCTTGTGATCGAAGCACTTGACAACCTGACCGAACGAGCCTTTTCCGAGGAGTGAAAGAATCTCGTAACGGTAGTTGATATGGTCATGCTTGGTAAGGTAGTAGTCTCCACGCGAGTCGTCGTAGCCAAAGTTGTATGCAGCTGAGGTGACACCATCGTCCTTTGTGGTAGCGCCTGTTCCTGGGACGTTGCAAACATCTGCCATATCCACTCCGGTTCGCCTCTTCGGGTTACCGATTTTTGTCACCGATGCTGCACCAGCAAAGTAGATCTCTTTGAAGTCCAGAATTTCGCGCTGTTCATGAACCGTAAGGAGGTCTTTGTAGTAGAGCAAAGTCGCTGTAAGACGTCAGGTGAAGTCAGCGAGAATGATTAGCAATGTCAGAGTCGAATTTAAAATAAAAACTAACCATCAGGAGAAAGGGGAAGCTTGAGGTCCCTGAGACTCGTCGAGGTGGACTTGCCGCTAGAGGGACGTGTGCGACTAGAACGAGGCGACATCGCGACATCCTGGTTTGCACTGGGGCGCGTGTTTTCTGCACGCGGTCGTGGTCCCGATGCAGCGTTAGCTACTGATGTGGGAGCAGGCCGTTGAGCAATGACAGTTGGTCCATTGGAGGACCGGCTGTACTGAGATTGAGGTTGAGGTTGTGGGCGCTGAAGTTCCACCCCTGTGCTGGTCACCGCAGCCTTCCATCCAACTCCAGTTTCCGAGTTGTGTCCGACATTGCGATCGCGGGGTCGGTTATCCGGACCGGCCGGCTGTGTTCCGTACCACCCTCCATCGCCCGCCCCACTGTTTGTTTGTTGCAGCATCTGCTGCGGGAGTTGCTGTTGGGGCGGTTGTTTCGGCATGCGCGGCGAGTAAGGTGGAATATCAGGGCCCGCCGCGGTTCCATACTGAAACTTTCCTTCAGGACGCTGGCTCTGTCGCGTTGTCACGGAGGATGGTTGATGCTCAGCAGAAGTGATCGAATCCTGCGATCGCACAGGTGGCGATCGTCGTTCCCGTTGATGAGCCCGGCGACCCGCAGATGAAGCTCGACCGTCACCCGATCGCTCCACCGCGGGTGTAGCTGTAGTCGGACTCTTGGGAACTGGAAGAAGACTCTTTCTCCGGAGACTGGCTGGCGATCCCGATGCGCTCGTACTTGAAGCTCGCGGGGATGGAACATCAAGATGCTGAGGTAACCGTTGCGCATGAGCTGGCGATGGGTGCATCTGTCCGTGGATACCCTGCGCTGAGATAGGTGTTTGCGCATACGATTTCTGCATCGACGCCGGTTGAGCCCGGAGAGGTAGCTGCTGTCGATCATCGTACTGTATGTGGGTATAGGTGGGATTGGGAATCTCTGATCGGGTCCTGAAAGGGATTGTACGCCTTAAGAGGAATGTCCAGGCAATAAAAGCACTGATGTCACTCTTACCGTTGCCTCTCGGTGCCTTCATTGGCAGGTCGCTCGCGTTCGTACCGCTGAGAAGGACTGTGGTTCTGGAAAGTGTGGGTATTATCGCCTATGTAAGGGCCTGGCGCAAGCTGCTGCGGTGGGTAAACGAGGTGGGAGCTACTCGAGGCGTTCGGCGGAGTTGCAATGTGATGATCATCATTTCGCGCCAACATTCCAGCTGAAGGGGCACGCCCTGTGGTAGAACCTGACCGCTGCTCTGGCCCGACTGGACCGCGTGCGGCCGCTCTCCATGGAGACGAGGAAGAGGAAGACGACATGTCGGAAGAGCTGTACGGAGTCGAGCTTTCGCGAGCCGGTGCGAGTGCAGAGATGGGTGGAATGCGATAGAACGACGTGGGTGGTGCAGAGAATCGGGTGTTTGCGTAACTAGATCCAACCGAGGCCACTGCGGAGTGGCCAACTTTTTGACTAGACGGCGGGGCGATCAAAGGATCGATATTAACAAGAACCTTTTCGCCCACCCTGCCGACGGGGTACGAAGAGATGCTAGCCGAGCTGGGACCCGTCCCAATCGACACACCGACGAGGCCGCCTTGAGCGACGTTGCCGTTAAACGGTGGCGTAGTGCCTGGCGGAAGAAGGACCTTGGACACTCTCAAAGGAACGTGAAGACCGCCCTCAGTGACCGCTCTTCCCGACCCCCCTCGATCCACAGCCAAAGAGGCGTAGAAAGAGTTGTGGTACGAACTAGACTGATAATTGGGTCCGCCCGAGCCCGGGGAAGCCGGAGGTGAGTCGCTTCGCTGGGGTTGCTGATTTTGCAGGTAGCGCTGCGGGTAAGGCGGCGTATACAGCGGCTCCGTTGCCACGTGCATTTGCGCACTTGTCAAAGAGGTTGCAACGGGCTGACGGAGAAGCGCAACGTCAAACTAAGGCTCAAGTTGAGGAATCCAGAAACAGAAGGGCGTGCGCGGTTTCGGAGTCTACAGGTGATAGAACTCGAAAGAGCAGCGCAAGCTGATCAGGTGTAGCTGGTCCTTGACACAGAGATCTCTGCCAACCTTCAACGTCGAATTCTCGGAGTCAGAAAGCCTGCGAACCGCCGTATATCACGAAGCACGCCTTTGAGCACCGCACGGTTGAGGAGGGGTCGTGCTGCGGCCGTGGTGAAGGTGGGGTCCCTGGTCCCTCGTTCGGTCCTCTTCCGGAGAAGGTGTGGCGGTGCCGTTCTTTGAGGGAATGCTTCCCCAGCGATCCGAACGGACGTCGAAGGAGACGGGCGACTGGGCGATTGCGCTGCGACTGAATCGTACCGTACAAGGCGCTTCGACTTTTTCGTGGTGGGTGGGTACACACTGTTGGAGAAAGTCTGCCTCGTGCTGCAACTCGGGGATGTGCTGGGGGAGGGGCGTGGTTGCTGCGGCCGAGCGACCTGTATTTGTTGTTTCGCGTGCGTGGGAAAGACTGCTGGGGGAAGGGGAAAGACTGCTCTCTCTCTCTCTCTCTTCTGCCCTTTTCCTCGCGTAACCCTTCCTTGCCCAAAATGCCCGCAAAACGGATGGAATTTAGGTGTGCCGGTTGGGGCTCGTGCACATGAGAGTCGCCCGCTAATCACACAACTACTGTATACGGGTACACATCTGACTTCGCCTGTCTCTCGATATCATAGGAGTGACCTACCCTTTGACGACTTGCAGCAGTCGTACTGTACGTGATTTTGTTCCTCGCCTCACATTGCCGTCAGTCTGGAGAAATCAAGAAGTGTAGCATGCGAACATCATTGCACTGATACATAGAAACGAACAGCACGGCCCAGTTCTCACTTTCCGAGCGACACACCCGGAAGGTCTTCCAGTTTGGACTAGTTCAATTCTGTCATCTGATGACAAGGGCTTGACAGAGACCTCTGACTTTTGAGTGTCGCGGCGGCCCATCATCAGGAAGGGTTTTCCGACAGCCCGGGGGGAAAACGAAGGCATGCCGCCGCCCAAACAAAGTCCAAAGGCCAGGTTTATGGCTCGCATGGTTCGTTTTTCGCTCGTTCTGTCCACGTACGTCCTCTCTTATGCAAGCGCGATGTCTCACTCGACAAAAGCTGTGAATATCTCGAACACTGTAACTGCGGAGGTTGTGAGGAGGTGTCTAGACGGCCTAATAGTATGACTCGGGGGCGGGGCGGGGCGCCCGGCCCGCCCGGCCCCGCGCCCCCCGGCCCGGCAGGCCCGCGCGCGCCGCCCGCTCACCGCGCCCCACAGACAGCCAGGCCGCCCAGCCCACGCGGGCACGCG
>JADGJA010000360.1:0-21458 GCA_027596035.1 Thoreauomyces humboldtii | reverse complement strand
CCCCTCCCCCCTTCAGAAGGGAATGAAAGCGAAAGGGAATGAAAGCGGTTCGATAGGCCCGGGGGGAAGGGGGGAGGAAACGGGCAGCTAGGAAGTGTTGACGGTTCTGTCCAAGTGATTCGGACATGACTCATGGTCTGGTGTGACCCTCCCATTGTGGGGTGTTTGCGAAGGGAGCGGGATCAAAACTCGACAGGAAATCCCTTCCCCCCTCCCTTGCCTCTCTTCCGATTGGCAGCAAGCTTCCGTGTGTGTCAGTTTCCCGTCAACGCGTCCCGGCCGTCCAGCTTTTTTCCCTACGCGAAGCGGCCGTCCGTCGCAGGCGTCCTTCCTCGGTTTTCACACCTTTTTTTCTCACACCTCTCTCCTACTCTCCGTTCCGACATATGGGACCGTCAACGGCGGTCCCTCCATGCAAGCACCACCACCACCATCTCCCGTCCCGATCGGTCAGCTCTCTCCCGAGGTGCTCCTTCCTATTTCCTCCTTCCTTTTCTTGTACACACACACCTTTCGGCACGTTTCCCGCCCTTTCCTCGTTTCCTACAAGAAGGCCCTGCCTGCTTCTCGACCCCGCCCCCTCACCTCCCCCTCAAGCACCCTTCATCCGCGCTCGATTTCTTCCGACCCAATACCTTCTCTCCTCCCTTCCTCTCCCCGCCTGACCGTCACAAACCATGGGAGCCTCGGACTACTTCTCCATCCCGGCCTTCTTCGTCCTCTTCCGTGAGACGACGGAAGCCGCCATCCTCATCTCGGTGCTACTCTCCTTCTGCAAGCAAATGTTCGGCGACGATCCCATCATGTACCGGCGTCTGCAGAAGCAGGTACGCGCGCCGAACCGGGGAAGTCTGCGAGTCGTTGCTTGCAGGTCCCTGATCAGTCGTTCCTTTTTTTTTCCGATCCATCACAGATCTGGACCGGAGCAGCGCTAGGACTCTGCGTCGTCCTGATCCTCGCCGCGGCCGTCATCATCGTCTTCTACAAACTCCAGAACGACCTGTGGTCAAAGAACGAGCTCGTCTGGGAAGGCGTCCTCGGTCTCATCGCGTGCTTCGTCATCACCTGCGTCGGAGTCATCATGCTCAAGTCGTCCCGGATATCCCACCAGGAAAAGTGGAGGGGGAAGATCATGGCCGAGATGGACCGAAAGCGCGTCCTCGTCAAGGAACGTGACGCGGAGGGTCTCACCAGGGACACCTACCGCGACGAACCCGTCGACCACGCCACCAACGCTCCTCGTCGCACCTTCCTCCATCGCATCTCCCCTCGCGCTGCCGCCGCCTTCTCGTCCGAGAAGTACGCTCTGTTCCTGATCCCCTTCATCACCATCCTCCGAGAGGGGATCGAGGCGGTCGTCTTCGTGGCGGGCGTCGGAGTCAGCGAGACGCCAAAGTCCCTCCCCATCGCCGTCATCGCAGGCATCATCGTCGGCGTGACCCTCGGAGCCATCATCTTCCTGGGTGGAGCCAAGATGCGACTCAAGTACTTCTTCATGGTGTCCACCTGCTTCCTCTTCATCATCGCCGCCGGTCTCTTCGCCCGCGGGATCCGCTCCCTGGAGGAGAACCACTGGCTCGGGAGCCTCCTCTACCCCTCGGGGTCGGGCGACGACGGAGGCGCCCCGGGAGCTCGCTACACGACCGCCCTGTGGTTCCTCACCTGCTGCGACCCCAACTCGAACTCGGACGGTTGGAGTCTGTTCCAGGCCCTGGCCGGATGGTCCAACATCGGCACCCCCGCCTCCGTGTCCGGATACTGCATGTACTGGGTGGCCGTCATCGCGTGGCTCCTCAGCATAAAGTACGTCGAGAGGAGGAGGGCGAGGAGGAACAAGGCCTCCGGCGCCGGCGGAAGGTCCGTCAATGTCGCCAGGTCGGAACCCCAGGAGGTCAAGGCCAACGCTCCCAACCACTTTGTCGGCTCCGGATCCGACACGGATCCCAACCTGTCCCACGGGACCCTTGCTTGAAGATCTTTCCTTTGCACACACACACACACACCTATCCTCCTTCCGCACAAGACAGTCGCGAGAGTGCCTGGCGCACTCGGGCGCAGAAAGGGTCCACTCCCTTTCATTCACAACGCACACCCCGGAAAATACCTTTCCTTCCATGTACATTTATGTTATTTATTCCCTTTGCGAAATAATCATTGCAAGTCTTAGCACAAAAGACAAACGTTGCGCCTTTGTTTGAGTCGATTGAAGTGGTTATATACAAGTTGGGTGCTTAGCGCCGGACGTGATCGAAGACGGTCGGTTACCGCGGTGGTTTTAAAGTGTGCTATACAACTGTACATCCTGGTATGGCACTTGCGGTGGAATGATACCTTAGGCGGTGCATAATGATACCGGCGGTCCTGCATCCCGGGATGACAAGTGCCGCCAGCGTTGAATGAGGATCCTCAAGAGCTCGCAAGGCCACGGTCGGGCGTCCACAGCTGGTTGGGGCAAACACGCCATGTTCACGAGAATGATCGAGTATATCTCGTCCGAGCCAGCACATGTATATTTCGGAAAAAAAACAACAGAATAGAACTGTAATGCCTTGACCCTGCTTGCCTCGACTTGAGCGCGCCGACAATGAGGGTGAACGACGATACAGATGTCCAAGGTCAGAACGGATGGTAACCATAGCATCCCACTCATGTCTGCTCTCGCCCGAAAGCGAAAGCAGCCTGTGAATTGCACTGAAGAGATGGCTGCACGCGGACCCTTTTCGATCAACTCCCGTGCTCAAAAGACTCTAGCGTGAGCATCCTTGAGATGGAGCACGGGAGAGAGGAGTTTCTGGTTGTCCGCCCAGGCTCGCGCCCGGCGCCCGCTAAGGCGTGAAAGTGTGCTCGTGGGAGCCTGTCCCAGCATGTCAAGACAAAGGAACGAGTTCCTTTGTCCGTATGTTTGGCTGGAATCACAAGCTTGGAAGCCATCCATTCTGACTGTGTGCATCTGCATGTCGTCGACCGTCGTTGCCAATGCTGCGCCCAAACTCCCGTGGTATCGTGGGGAGAAAGGTGGCGGGAGGAGAGCCTGGGAGTCGTAAGGTGAAACCTTTGTAAAGACAGTAAAACTTTAGCTAAAGTCCCACAAGCAAAGATTCATGAGGTTGGTCGCTTCGGGTCAGACATCCAAGGAAGGTTCTTCTGCCGTCACTGACGTTTGCACGCCTTCGGGGGAAACTGCGAAGTGGGTTTCGTCATCATCCCCAACGAGCACCAACCTCATGCCGGCTATAGATTCGGTGATCGTGTCGTTGACAACTTACCATCAGGAGCTGACCGTCACCGCGCTGCCGGGTTCGCGTTCGGCAACGATCGTGACGTAGATGTTGTCGAAAGACGAATCCAACCTTAGAAACAAAACCTCGATAAGTACAAAAACGAAAGAAGGCACATAGCTAACGTCATTGCAAGATGGATGGATCAGAAAAGCACTGGCTAGAGTGAACCCCGCTCCGTAAAGCGAGGCGCCGTTTTCACCATGGTCGATAAGAAGGGGAAAGGGTTCTTATCATCACACCCATCCATCTGTGCAATGCGTCGCAGGAGAGGGAGCGAACAGCTTACCTTGACAATTCGGTCGGAAAGCCAGATATGTTCATGACAACCTTGTACGGAGCCGTGCTGACCATGACGGAACGTGTGCAGGGTCGCAGGACAACGAGGTCGGGTTGCGACGATACATACCGACGATCGGGTTTCGACGACAAAGCTTCGAAACGATGTTCGGAGTCAGAAACAATTTGGCAATTTCGTTGCTATCCTCATTCTGGGCTCAGAACAGGTCTATGCGTGTTGATCATCTCGTGGAACATCGTTTCGGCTTTGTCGCGGGCCGATGCGAGACGGAGCCGGTGAATGTTGTCGACGCAGCCGATAAATTAAGCTGCGTGAACACAGTCATCTGGAGCCGCTCGCTCTTGTATGGAGTAGTAGTCTTGTAAGCTACAAGAAAGGGGGAACTGGAACGAAAAGATATCGATCAGAAAAAGAAGGCGTACGTAAATGTCTGATGCGGGAGGTGCTCGACATTCAGAATCAGAAACAAAGTGAATCCACAGGTATACATTCGGAAGAACGAAAGTTATTGTTTTGATTTGTCTCATCCTATTCCGTCCCAGAGTTCCCGCGGCCCGAAAGCACGACTCCACGCGTGCATGTGTGCATGGTGAGACGACAGACCGATCCATTCGATGCAACGGGTGAGAGAACAGACGAATGCTTACCATCTCTGAAGGGGGGGGGTTGCTAACGATGGGAATTGCCGGATGGCGGATGGATGCTGTGGGAATGGGGAATGCCGTTTTTTCTTCTGTCCCTTTTATAGCCAGCGAAGTGGGTGGCACAGTCCAGTTCCCCAAAGCTTTCCTTTCCACGCGAAATGTCCGCTGCACGATCGACAGGCAACGCTGCGCTGGAGGCTCTGGACCACCACAACCCTGCCAGAACTTTCCGGAAGCAAGGCGGGCGTTCAAGGTCTAATGAATAGCTCAAAGCTTGTGATAGTCCCCTGCATGTACGCGCTTTGACGTCAGGAGTCTGCCGTCGATATTTTCTCTGTTTTACGCTCTTTCTCGCTTAAATCTCATTTTATACAAAATCCTTCGGTTCGCGTTCCAAAATATGTCGATGTGGGGTGTGATTGGGGGGAAGACGGTGTCCAGACAGTGTATTTATCACATGCCAGGAACCACGGCACGAATGACACCCGTTCGATTGAGCTTGTCGAAGAGATCCATCAACCTGCCAGCTTCTTCCTCTTTCTCGTCCTCCGTCATGCCATCCCACCGATCATCAGGGTCGCCCGCTCTGGGTTCCCGCTCGTGCTCACCCGTAATGGGATCGATGGGCGGCAGCACCCGAGCGCCTGACGCTGACGACGAGGGAGCGGAAGGCATCGAAGCGGACGGCGCCAGGAGGCCTTTGGCGTAGAGGTAGCCAGCAGCGTGGCCGTAACCAGTGTATGCGACCAGGTTGTCAGCTGAGAGAGGGGATTACTTAGCACTTCCCTTAAGAGTACAGAACAGGCAGGGCAGCGAACTCACCTCGCTCGTCACACAACACAAACAGAAAGTCGCATACGCTTTCGCGCGTGTTCGGCGCCGTCACCGTGGTCATGGCGCGGATCAGCCGCGATGTCAGAGATGGTCCTTTGTCCAGCGGCTTTGACCGATCGCTACGAAGATTGACATCAGCGCTCCGTACAAGGAAAGTGGGTACCAGAAGGCCGTGGTGGACTTACATGTCATCAGGCAAACATTCACTGCGCACCGCTTCCTTCGCCCGAGGGTCTGCTCTGCATATGCCGGCCAGGATGATGAGTAGCGGTGGGAGGCGGGCATCCAAATCTCCCGCTGCTTCCACCAATGACAGATCCAGAATGGTGACTAGTCGAAGGGGCAGTCTTCCCGGATCAGTCGGAGGCAAGAATAGATCTCGGTATGGCGCGAGTGGAAAATTGAGGAGCGTGTGAAGTGTGTGTGTGAGTGGCGGAGCCAAAGGGGTCGGCGGAAGGGTGTTCAAGAGATAAAGAATCTCTGGAAGTATGCTAATAACGATCTTTCAGACAATCGGATGATTTTCGTGGCTTGCTTCGTCCTGATATCCTACCTCTCGAACATCTTGATCCACTTGGTCCCGACCTCAACTCCGGCGATGGTCATGCTTCCCGTTCCTCGGTCACCCTCATGAACGCCCATCAAGTTGTATATGGTCTTCATAACTTCCCCAATCAAGACCGGCGAGAGGTCGTTCTGAGAAAGCAAGATGGCAAGCGTGGCGGTGATATCATGGGAAAGCAATGATTTGATTGTAGCAGGATCGTCGACTGTTGTCAAGAACAAGACACGTAGAAAGAGGAATTGAGACTCTGCTGGGAGCGAGGTGCCTTGGCTCTTATGACAGCAAACCAAGACAGGCGGTTCAGTTTGGCATAACGCAACCGTCGTGTATTTCGAGAAATATCACCGACCTTCAGAATCTTTGCAACTCCTTTGACGCCGCCTGCATCCCTCACAGAACCGCGGGCTGGCGGATGCTGCAGCACCACGTTGCACAAACATTTGAGTGCTTCGACGCGGACGGGGGTTTCCTTGTACTTTTCGGTTTGATCCAGGCCTGCTTTTCCCAGTACGGCGTCCATGCCCTACGGAGACGTCTTTGTCAATGCCGGTGCGTCTTCACAAGGCACCTCGCCTTTCAATTCCCTCTGCTCACTCACAGCTCGCAGAAAAAGGTCCTGACACCCAGCAGTCTCCCTGCTCAGTATACGTAAGCAGTGCAGAGCATTCTCCACGACCTCGTCCTTCTGCTGCTGCTTCTTTGCGGTGACCACCTCGAGGAGGGTGCGTACGAAGGCTGCCTTTTGCTCGCGAGTCGTTGTGGTGGGAGAGATGAAGGTGGTAGTGTGACCGTGCGAGGCCACGAACGTCGCTAGGACCTGCGGAAGACTCTCTGACGGGATGTTGTCGGTGGGGAAGTACCCGACGGCAGCAGGAGGTGTGGCCAGCGACATGGGCCGGCAATGAGAGTTCAGTGAGCGGTAACGGGCAGACGGGAAACTGGAAAGACGCACACACACGCACGCGTTGGACGACCCCTATGAATGACGCACAAAGGAGGGGCACAGTCACACCGACCCACCGTTTTTCCCACCAGCCGTTCATACGTACATCTCTGCACAGACGGCAACTATCCATCCCCAGCATCAACAGAGAAAGAGTACTTCAATTGAAACCGAACCGAGCGGGATCGCAAGCGTTGACGGTGTTCACTTCAAACTCTGGTACCAGTCGCAGTCGCATACGCAAAACGCTGGCGAAATACAAGATAGCCATCCCCAATCGTCAGGCAGGCGACCAGCGGTCCGTGAGACCAACCCAGTGGGAGGTATTGATCACCTTTGGATCGCTGCCGCTTGCGGACTTACAAGTAAGTGGGAGCCTGGGGCCTGGGACCACCTGGGAGTAGAGAACTTGGACAGCACGCCTTTTAGCGGAGTTTTGACGCTACGACCGCATCGCCTCTTCCCTCGTCAGAAACCTCGACCTGTCTCAAATACTACATCCAAAAGGGAACCTCAAAGCAATGACATGCACGGGGTGTCAGAAGACCATGGATGGACAAGGTGCGCAGAGACCAGAAGGCGTCTCATGAAACCTCCACTTTCCCTCCGACACCCGCCGTCAGGTTTCCTGAACTGTACAGGTTTCATGTAGGCATGCTAGACCTAGCAGATCAGTTCCCTCTCCTGATCGCCGTCTTCCTCGGAGGAACGGTCGCCAGCGTCGCTGCCATCGCAGCCTTGGTGGCGGTCTATCGGTGGAACGTTCGACGGCGCAGCGGGAAGATTAGGCTGCGTTGAATTGGGATTCCCGCGTTGTTCACTCATGCTGCTTCGATGAATCATATACCATACGCGTGGACATTAACTTATTCTGTCCGGTCTCGACATGACTCTAATGTGCACAAGTGCCTCCGCAAGAAGTATGTCAGGCAACGAAGACGAGCCTAAACTTCGCCATGTCTCGAAGATGGTGATAAGATACCGGTACGCCCATTAGTTTAACGCGCAGTCAATGGACAATCCCTTCCATGGCGGTGGCTGAGAAAACAAGCAATGTGCTGCGCAGCAACCACACGCGTTCGGCACGCGTAACACCCCATTTTCTATCCCTTCGAGATCACAGCTCTCCACAAAACATGACCAGAGTATAAAGATCGACGGATACGAAGCAACAGACTGCTTATCGTATAGGCTTCCAGGCATCGGATCGCCGAATACATCAGGGCCATTTCCCTCAGTCGGATACCAAGGAAGCGTCACTCGCCAATCATGCCCGACATGCTGAAGGTCAGCACTGGACTGTTTTTGACTGCTGTCGTGACCATAGCTTCCCCAACCGGATCGACCAAGGTCGATCTTCCAACACTGGATCCCACCGCCATCAACGATGCAGGAGTCACGAACAAGCACAACGCAGTCTACTGGGCTCTCCTCACCGTAGCCCTCGTCGCGGCCGTCATCCTCATAGGTCTATGCGCCGCCAATTGCAGAACGAGAAAGGCAGTTGGAATATACACAGGCCCGCCCGGTGCACCCGAAACCACCGGTCTGGCGAGGGAACCCTCCCAACGACACGTCTCCCTTCCACACGGTCTCGGAAAACCACGACCTCGGAACCAGAGCCTCCCGGACCAGCAAAGGGTCAACGAGACGGAAGCAGTCACGTGTGCCCAACATTTCGTCACGTCGAACGGCGACCGTCGGGAGTTCACGGTCGTCAAGGTCCACGCGCCTGGATCGCCCGACGAGATCGCGTTGGTGGTCGGCAACACGGTAATCTTGAAGGCGGTGTATGAGGACGGATGGGCCTTCGGAGTGTCGACACGAAGTGGTGGAGGGTTCTTTCCCGTCGTCTGTTTAGGAGGCTCGGTTCCTCGTGTCCTCGTGCAACATGCCGCCACGAAGAACCTCGAGAAGCCAAAGCCCCTGTACTCGTGGTCGAAATCTGCGGCACATACCAAATCCGTCAGGGAGATTTCGGTGTCCCACATCGATACCTCCACCTTCGAGAGTCCCCCGATCAGCCATGCTGAAACAACCGCATTGCCTTTGTCGCCACAACACGCTTGGCAATCCCCACAGCCTCAATATCAGTCTCAGAATCAGGCATCCCAGGAATCGCTGCCCATCCAACAACACGTCCCGTCTCTACCACGGCGCTACATGACACCTCCACGGACGATTTCGGCTCGTCTGTCGACCCAGCTGGGTACGAGTCGCATGTCCGGCGTTCCTGGAATGGAGAGACTCTCGAGAGGCGCTTACTATCAGTATGCGGATCCATCGAGGGTCAGCTACAAGGGATCCATGCATATGACTCCTGGCCCAACGACGCAGCCCTCCGTGACCAACAGAGCACCCGTGCCATCGATGCAATCCATGTACTCGGTCGTCAGCGTCGAGAATTCCGCGACGATGTGATCGCGAATGTCCTGATTAGTTGACATCCTGAATTTGTACCCTAGTTTTCCCCTGTTGCCTATCCATTTCGTTTTGTCGGCTTCCCTCGCGAGCCCGTCCATAGTCTTGTTAGTAGTAATGAGAAATCAGCTGCCATGACACTGTTGTGAAGGCAGATTCCGATGAGGTACAGAATCCTATTGACTTTTCGAAAATCGACGAGCAATTGTCTCCTAAGAAGAGTTTGCAGAAATCCAATCTAGTGACCACCGTCTGCGTCCTGGTTGTCGGCACTGCAAACCCCGCAGAAAGTCAGCTTGAAGCCAAAAAGATCATGAGCCGTCATTTCAATGATCTTCCATACCCGTGAATCTGGTATCCGATGACGCTTCCCCTTCCGATCATCTCACCGGCGAGGAAGAATCCCGAGATCTTGACACCCTCGATGGCGAGCTGACCGGTCTGACGAAGGGTGACCTTTTTCCAGGCACCGTTCCTGAAGGCGCTGTAGAACCCGGTGATGCCGTTGATGCCGTTGTCGACGGCTGGGATGGCGATCTTCTGGTGCACGGCGACGGAACGGAAGAACTCGAGACCGACACGGGTGTAGTAGATGAAGGGTTCGGCGAAGGCTGTCCCCGCGGGTTAGCGCAGAGTTGACCGGGAAAACAAGCGCATTCCTTATGGCCCGAAACCGACCCCGCCACGCAGATCATAAAGAACCACTTCCGTCCTGGCCCCAACTTGTGCGCTTTGCGAGAGCGTGACAGGAAAACACCCGGGACGGCTCTTGCAGACTGGGTTCGAGGTCTGCCTTACCGGTAGCCTTGTTGACGAGACCCTGCGCGTTCTGCTTGATGGCAGCCTGGTCGACGGCCGGGGTGGACACGCCCCTACGGGAGACGGTCTGGCGAGCGGCCAACCGGAGCATGTTGACAGGTCGGGACATGTTGTTGCTGGTTTGACAAAATGGGGGCTTTCCGTGAGGGTCGACGAAAGGCTCAACCGAGCCAGTGGCGGGAGGCCTTTCCAAACTACGCAGGAACGACCAGATTTCTTCCCGTTTTCCCAATCGTTTTTTTTTTCTCGTTTAAAACCGTGGCCGTCGAGGCACGATTGTAACGAATCTTAACGATCACACATCTATTCGCAACAGATTCGCTATGTACATTAGAGGATACTTTGGATCAAGATTCCCACATCCTGCTCAAAGTCAATCATAAGCTATCCCGATGCATCAGCTCACAACGATCCCTTCCATCGCGGCCGTGCCCAGCTCGATCCGTCCTGGTCCCTGTCTTCCATAACCTTCTTCCTTTTCCTGTCGTTTCCTCAGCTCTTCCTCGTCCCAAAGCGACACTCCGAGCTGCGTGTGTTCGAACGGTTGGGCCATCGACCGCAAGAACTTTTTCGACATGGCGAGGGCCATGTCCGTCGAAAGGTTGATGCAGGCTTCCGTCATGCCCGCGTTGATCCATTTGGGGAGCTTGCTGCGCTTGTCCGCTCGTGCGAAGCGCTGGTGAGAAATGCAAAGGCATGGATTGTGACAGGTGTCGGTTTCGACAGATGAGTGTAGGAAAACGAAAAAGTGGCAAACAAGAAGCTCGTACCTTGTCCGCAAAGACCATGAGTCCGTAGTCGGTCTTTCCGCGAAGGACTCGGCCCACGCACTGGGCGCCGTGTCGCATCGCGTCAAAGGTCAAAAAGTCGTTCTCGCGGATCTTGCTGTTGTCTCGGAGGTACTCCAGACGAGCCTGCGAAACCAAGAAATCGAGTTAGAGATCCCACGACGTGATCCTCCCTGAGCAACCCACGCTCGGCACCTTTAATATCCTGGACTCGGTATACTGATAGGGGATTCCGAATAAGATGACAGCTCGTCCGTAATTGTGGTCGAAATCGACTCCCTCGGAGATCTTTCCTCGTGCGACGGCGAGCAAGACCGCCCCACGGCCATTATCGCAATGCTAAATTGAGAGTCGGATCGTTAGCACTGCGAGGATGGTCACATCTCGAGATTAAATTTATCATACCATTCGATAGTTCTCCATCACCAGCTGTGTTTCCTTGGCGTCCGGAGTCTCAATATGGATGATCTTATACTTCGCAACATCCGAGAGCATTCCCTAATATCACACAGAAACAGTGAGTCGGCAGCCCGAAGACCGAAACATGCAAGGCCAATGTACCAGCTCTTCCCACTTGGCGACGATCGACTCCATGTAGAGGTAACTGGGGAAGAAGCAAACCAAGCCGTCGGGGGTGATCTTTGCGTATTCAAGTAGAATGTTGCCATAATTTCTGACCACCGCCAGATCGCTTCGGACCTCGAACTTTGAGCTGATGGCAACCTGATCGCTACCTCGGGTGATTGTCTGCAAATGTCCATCCCATAAGCTTCGAGTCTTAAAATCAGACATCACAGATAACGGCATACCAGAGGTAGGAAACACGCGCGAGTGAGGGTCATCTGATAACTCTGTACGACCACGGGGGTGAATCCGAGAAGGGTTGGGTATAGTTCCATTGGGGACAAGGTTCCAGATGTGATAATGACAGAACTGAAACGTTCGAATACGGGTTTGATGGCGATAGTTGCGTCCAAGCAGCTGTGGCACATCCGTTAGTTATATGACAAGCTCAATCGGCGGTGCACCCTTACGAGAGATGTAAAACGGGATTTGGTATTGTGTCCATGTCGTTCTCAAAGGGCTCCAGAATAAGGATGAAACCTACAAGAAATGTTCCATCAGAAAGGTTGATTTGCATACTGCCGTTGGAGCTTAGGAGCAGTACCTTTTTGGTATGTTGCTACCAAAGTAGCGAACGCTGCAATCTGCTGCAGTGCCCGATAGTCCGCGAGGTCCGTGAGCTCTAGCGTACGCACTAAAGATCCTAAGCGCTCAGCACAAAATCTACATAGACCAAGCTAATTAGCAGGAGCGATCAAATCCCGTTTCATTGGTCCAGCATGCGTACCGAAGTGGTTTCTTCTCCTGGCAGGTAATTTCTTTCACGTGTTGAAGAAAAGATGTCGGACTTTCAGCTACGACGTGCATTACTCGCAATCGAGTCTGGCTGGGAAGTCAGCAACCACTGTGCGTGAGAGCTTATATCATGGATAGCATACCTTGAGATACTCGATAAACCTCCTCAAGAAGGCAACGAAGTGCTCGGCTCTCCGAATGTTTCCAGGCACTGCCTCGTCAAGAATGTCGTCGGGAAGAGCTGGCAAGAGAGACTGGGTAAATTGAAGCGCATCGAGTCTACAGGCCCGTAAAGGAACTCACTGGGATTTGTCATAAACTCATCCTGGTCACGGGATATTTGGGCGGACCGGAGGCCTTCAACAAGCCGCGTGTATTCAGACTGTAGCTTTTCCGAATTCGTGGCTTTCAGCCTGGGAAGGAATGGGCATGAGGATTGCCCGCTTACTCAGAAAAAGAAATCCGAACGTACTCGTCTATTTTCGTGGCCAAAGCAGTAATACTCCGGGCGCTTGCATCTAGCATAGGTCGAGTGATGTCCATGCTGAGGGCTTCAGTGCAGACGTTGTCTGGCAAATAATTGATCAAATATTGCTCGAGTTCAGCTTCCGGACGTTAACAATGACCCTACCGATATTGTGCGCCTCATCGAAAACGACGATGCAGTCCTTCGCCATCTCTTTCGAAACCAGATCGGCCACTTTCGGGTCCAGCAGATAGTGATAACTGTAAATAACAACGTTGGCGAACGCAAGCTAAGAACATACTGCTAGATTAGACCATGGTCAATTCCACTCGTCACCACATGGTGAGTATGGCTTACCATCCGCCGTGACAAAAAATACGGGCAATAGCCGTTATCCCTTCCCCATTCCTTCAAGTCCTCGAGGGTGTACACGCCCTGGGGGATCGTAGCCTCCTCATCGCTATTCTCGAGGTTCTATTTGGTGGGAGATGAGCATGCTGAGTGGTTGGCCCGCATGACCGCGAACGTGATGCTACCTCGTAGAAACTGCATAGCGGGACGCTGCCAGAACCCGCTTCCATGCTGTCATCGCCATCCCGCTCCTTCTTCGCGGTCTCTCGAACCCACGGCGCTGTAAGATTCCGACATTGTGCATCGACCTCCTGACCCCACTTCTGCTTATTGACCTACGAAAAGCGCACAGGACGGGGGTGAGCGAGATTGCTCGGGTTCGAGGGCTCCTCTCGCCGAGAGCAACGGACGCACGTACCTGAGGATTCACGCACAGGTTCCGACGGGACGTCAGTCCGAGGCCCAGGAAGCGTTCCTCCATGCCCTGACTCTTTCGATACTCCATGAGACGCTGCAGCTCGGCCAGGGCCTTTTCGATCTCGGGCACGGTCCGAGAGCAGTAGATGAGCTTCCGCTTCTCTGGATAGAACTGCGCGGACGCCAGCATATCGACGTGAGAAAGATCATTCCCAATCGGAAACAGCAAGGAGTCTACCGGCCTCCACCTGCTGATAGGCGACGATGAGGGACAGCAGGGATACTGTCTTCCCCGTGCCTGAAGGCATCTCCAGAAGGCAGTGACCCTAGCGACCATGACGTGTCTCAGTACCGCGGATGGCCCTACGAGCTGTTCAACCCAGCACTTTTGCACCCCCGCCGCACCTGGGCGTCCAGGGCCCGCTTCATGTCCCTCATGTAGGCATACTGTTCCGGGTAGATGAAGTCGTATGGGAACAGGATGGGAAGGCCATCTATCTCGAACCTGCTCAGGCAAGGCGATGAGCCCTCAGTGCCCCGTCCCCTACAGGAAGGAGACGTTCCCTTGGGGAAGAGGCTTACTTCATTTGTCGTACGAGGTCCCAAGATCACTCGGGGGAAACGGGTGGCAGGGGTGGGCGACGAGGATTGCGAGGAAACGTCCAAGTGAGTCTAGGTGTGAGTCATCGCCAATAGGACGCTTTCCAACACGCTTCCCCCTGGTCTCTCTTTCCCCTCACTTGCCACACCATTCCTTCTCTTTTTGGCAATTACACCACAGCGCAATGGTGACTTGCGCCGTATGCAACGACAAGGAGCAACGCTACAAGTGTCCAAGGTGCAGGGCTCCATAGTAGGTGTCAAGACTTGTTACCCCTCGAAAACTCTTGCTCCTCCTCTGGCTTGGCTCACAAACGCTTTTCCCCAACCCTTAGCTGCGGACTGGACTGCTACAAGAAGCACAAAGGTAACCGTCACAGTGCGTTACATCCACAGTACTATTCATCCTCACGCTGACATTTTCTTTCGAAAGCATCATGTGATGTTCCTCCACCCGCGGATACCCCTGCCACCGTCACACCTAACCCACAAGGTGAGACCATCTGGGGCTCTTCTCTGACCAGTCCTACGATCGAACGGGTTCTTCTCTTCAGGGAAAGCGACTCACATAGAAGACGAGGACGAAGCTCACAAGCTGAACGACGGGCAGCTGGCTCGTCTAGGTGCGACAATCAACCGTCCGTAGGGGAGCGATCTTCGTGTTTTCCTTGAGTGCTCACACTTTTCTCGGTTCTGTGCAGTGGAGAGCAAACACATTTTGGATCTGGTGTCGGATCCACAGGTCCGAGACCTCCTCCTCACGTTGGACACCGCGCCGAACGCAGAGGCGGTGTACGATCAGGCGCTACTGGCGAACCCGCGCTTCCAGGAGTTCATAGACAGGGCGTTGGAGGCCGTTGGACAGGTGGGGGGAGGAGGGGATGATGGCGTAGATACGAAGCCCGAGGTGAAGCACACGTAACGCTTGAACCCCTGCATTATCATTATTTTTTTTGGAGGGGCATTTGCTGATACATAGGGGCGTATCCCTCATGAATCGATACATTTTGACGAGCATCATGGCACATAGACTCGAAGAATGCATGAGGTGTCTGATTTCGTTTCTGCAAACTAGCTACGTTGACGCTCTTTCGCCGCTTCTCGGATGGATCGAGATTGGGAAGGTCCGAGGGCATCTACCATGTCCGCGAAGGCTCCACCCCTAGTCAACAGGACGTGAGGGGTGTCGCACTCGATCATCCTTCCCTCGTCCATCACCATGACCCGAGAGAATCGACTGACGGAGCTGAGTCGGTGAGCGACCGCCAGGACAGTCACGTGGCGGAAGGCGGGTGAGAGGATGAGCTCCTGGATCCGTTTGTCGGTTTCTGCGTCCACTGAGGCCGTGGCTTCATCCTGGGAGCGAGAGTGGAAACGTTAAGTCAGAGCGAAAGGAAATTCCCCAAGAGACGCTTTTCGCTCACCATGATCAGGATCTTGCTCTTCTTCAGCAGGGCCCTGGCCAGACAAACGAGCTGTCGTTGCCCAACCGACAGATTGCTCGCTCCTTCCAGAACCGGAGCATCCAGCATCTCCGGCAACCCCGCGACAAACTCTCTTAAACCGACGTCCTCCAACGCCTTCCAGACGGCATCATCGGACTGCACGCCTTCCACGTCGAGGTTCTCCCTGATGCTCCCGCTCAACAACGTAGGTTCCTGCGCCACGATCTCCAGGTTGGATCGGAGGGTGTCGAGTCCCAGTGTGGCGATGTCGAGACCGTCCACTCGAACGCATCCCGACGTGGCTTCCATCATGCGGAACAGGGATGAAGCGAGGGTAGATTTCCCGCTTCCCGTGCGTCCGCAACATCCGATCTTCTCGCCCGGTCGGAACGACGCCGTGAGGGATCGCACCACCGTGTGGTCGGGACGGTTCGGGTAGGCCAGTGAGAGCTCCGAGAAGGCGAGGCCGCCGGAGGAAGGCCAGGTTCCCGAAATCGGATCGGTAGATAGGTGGGCAGGTGCTTCGCGTGGCAGTTCTTCGGCGTAGTGGTTGAGTCTCTCCACGCTGTTGAACTGGGGGGAATGGTGTCAGTCGACCGTTTCGTTGTCAAGACTTTACGATGAGCGGTTTCCGACTCACCATCGCGTCGGCACGTCCCAGACACATGAAAAATGGGATGAGGGCGCCGCTCAGAGAAAGCGCATAAGTGATGGAAACAGGAGCCGTGCTCGTGTGCATGGGGCTGTAAGGCGCCAAGAGGATCACGCACAAGACCACGGAAGACGACAGGATTTCGAGTCGAAGAAGGAACCACAGTCGCGTGGCCAGATATAAGAGGTTGGCGAGGTTGGCGTCGTCGGTCCTCTGATACTGTCGACGGACAAAAGCCGACTGGAGACCATATGCGGATACGGTCGACATTCCTGTCATAGTCTCCGACACATGAGCGCTGAGCGGCGACTTGGTGATGGACTGCAGTCTCTTGAGTTCTCGGAATGAGGTTTGGTAGTATTGGAACAGGAGACTATACATGATCGTCAATAGCAATACGAGTGCTACATAGAAATGATGGGTGAGCGATTTGAGTCTTCTCAAGGGTAGACAGCACATACCAAGCAGCATAACGTTTGAAGACACGATCAAGACCACGGAGGTGGCAACGATAGCGCCGGTTGAGAGCAGCACCGAGAACGTGTTGGGAAGGTTCATGTCTACGTCCTTGACATCGGTTGACATTCGGCTCAAGATCCTACCGACTGGCTGACTATCGAACCAGGTCACTGCCAAAACATAAACGTGAGAAAGCCTCCAAGAGAAGGCGGGCGAAAGAGGGAACTTACGTGGAGCCCGCAGGAGTCCCAGTAACGCGATATCGTGCAGCGTCACGCCGGCTTTCCATCCGCCGTATGCTACGAAACCGGTCATGATCAAGAAAGTCACAGCTGCAGCGGCGCTAAAGACGGCGTAGAGTCGAATGTCTTCCCACGCTAGGGCAACGGATGACAAGCTCATGGTCGCCACCAGCAGGAGCATGGAGATGACTGTGACCGCAGTGAAGACGGTTCCGCCGGCAGCTTTCAAGTATACCCATATATCGCTATTGGTAACTCGACCCTAAAAACAAAACAAGTAGGTCAGCTTGGCATTCATTCCGCTACGAGGCACAAAGAGTAACTGACCTTTTTGCGCTCTTCTGCAACAATGCCTTGTCCAGGGTTGGAGCTCCCTGTCTTCTTGTTCTGGTCACCCGTCACAGGGGCCACCGCATCACCATCACCATCGACGCGTGTATCGATCTCGATCTCGTTACGGTGTTCGTACTCATCCATAAGACGTGCAAGCGCACCGTTTTTATCGACCATGAGCTCATCATACGTGCCCATTTCGGTGACCTTGCCATTGGCCAGAACGATGATGCGATCGAACTTTGGGAGGGTTTCGAGTCTATGGGTGGCGAGCAGGAGGGTCTTGTTCCGGAGGACTGGGCCGTGGACGACCTTCGCAAAGATTTCCTTCGAGACGTGTGCGTCGAGGGAGGCGGTAGGGTCGTCTTCGGAAAGAAGAAGGTCAGGCGCTCGATCTCTGAGAGGATCTTCGGTATCGACTTACCGAGGAGATAGATGTCAGCGTCTGCCGCTACCGCACGAGCAAGGGCGACTCTCGACTTCTGCCCGCCGCTCAACTGAACGCCCTTCTCGCCGATCTCTGTGCTCACACCATTCGCGAGCAGCGCGAGATCCTGATCGAGCTGACACAGCTTGATGGCCTGGGCTACGCTCGCTTTCGACACGTCGGACCGACCGATCGTGATGTTGTCCAGGACGGTTCCAGAAGACAGCCAAGGTTCTTGTGGACAATAGGCGATTGATCCACACATGGTTGCCTGACCGCCCGTCTTCCGCATGTGACCGACAAGGGAGCTGAAGAGGGATGACTTTCCACAAGGCGTCGGCCCCACAATCGCCACATGAGAGCCCTTCGGAATGTCGAAAGTAATGTCGGATAGGCGGAAACCAGAAGACGACTCGGCAAGGTCTTTCCCTTTCACATCCTCCCACTCGAACGTCGCAGTCTCAAACTCGATAGCAGTCTTGCCAGGGGCGGCTGCGGGAAGTCGCAAGGTGATTTCGGCTGGGTCGACCTCCTCAGCGATCAAAAAGGCCTGGATACGACGCACAGCGACGATCGCCTGTCCGTAGTCTGCCATCACACCTGTGATCTCGGTGAAGGGCGCCTGAAGGGTGTTGAACAAGCTGAGTACTGGAAAGATGATGTATCCGCTCATGTCTCCGCCGGTAGCCGAAAACATCGCGAAAGAGATCACAGGAACGATGAGGCCTTGCAGCTGCTCCAAGGCGCTCAGGACGTACAAGCTGTGAATAGAAAGCAATCAGCATCCTTCCATTTCAAACAATTCAAGCCTCATCCGTACATTGCACCAAAGCTCCATGCATGATTTGTCTGAACTAGGCGAGCGGCCGCAACCTTCTTGGCCACACGGCCTTCGAAGGCGGAGAATTTGAAACCTTTGACTCCTGCAAAACGGACATGGAAAGGTCAGTGAAACTGTTATGCGAACGAAGCAGCCTGCGTGGCCTTACCGTAAAGAAACTCGCGGAGCACGCTGATGCGCCCGTCCATCGATCCCATGTAGCCTCCGACCGTCCCGCCCAGCTTTTCGCCCGCAGGCACCTGCACGACTATCAGGATCGTAAACAGTACGACCGGGATCCACACGACGTGACGTATGAGCAGCCCGATGAGCACGGTGCAGACGACGATGTGCGTCGGAGCTGTCCAGATCGCCGTCCATGACATGGCGAATGCGCCGGATTTCGGAACGTCCGAATTGATGAGGTTCATGATCTTGGCCGGCGGGAAGGCTTGCCTCGACTTGTGCGACAGACGGAACGACTTCTCGTAGACAGCGTTGGAACCGACGGCGGTGAGCCTCGTCCAGAGGTCGACGCCCATCATCTGACAGCCGTTGGAGCAGAGGGATAGGATGATCTGAAGGCCGCAGAGGATGAACGCGAGTGCTACTCCAGAGTCGATGACGAGGTCCGGGCCCCCTGGAACCGGGTTCAGATACTGGAGCACTTGCGGGAGCATGACGAACGGGATCCACAAGGTGATAACCAGAGACACTGCACGCAGAAGCGCCATCTTCAATCTGTCGATGTCAAAAGTTGGCTCGACAGACAGGCACATCTCATGCCAGACAGCATCGTTGGCTCACATGCTGGGAAGGTACTGACGAATGAGGTATTTGCCCAGATGCGGCATTGGTCCCAGTCCCTTGCGGTGCTCAGCGCAGGCGACCCAGAACTTTTCCATGTCCCCCGTGAACGCTTCCGCACGGTCATGTTTCGGGAACCTGCCGAGGTCCTGTCGAGATGCCACAAAATGTTCGTCAGAACATTCTTTGCCGCCATTGTAAAGACGGGACGTACTCACCTCTGCCTGGAGCGGCTTTGCATAGCCCCGGCGAACGAGAGGACTGATCCACGAAAGGGATATGTCGGACCAGAAGCTTCTTTCAAGTTCATCCTCCTGGACATGAGTTGGGAGCAAAGGTGTTCTTTCGGTGGGAACGTCCGTCATGCTCGAGGGACTTTGGTGGGGTGCGATAAGATCCTGTTTGTTGAGTCAAAGGAGGGAGGCTCAACATCGCTGGCCCCCCTTTTGTACAGCTGCAGCCTCTCTTCTCGGACCTGCCCTCGGGGAACGCCCGAGCCACTCTTTGCATGACTTTAGCCTTCCAATAATTTTTCTGGAGCAGCTGATCACCTGTGCCTTATCTCTGCCTGGCCCCCCGCGCAGTAACAGCCCCGAAGGAGAGAACAAGAAGAACCCCCCAACACCTTCTGGCCGTAAGAAGTACACGAGGTTTTTTGCCTTTTGGACTGCTCATCACGCGAGCGTTGGGAGGGGGAGAGACGACGTGGGCCGCCAGAGAGAGATAACGAAGCGGCGCGCGCGTGACAAACTAAAAAATCGGCTGGTGGATTTTTTGCTCCTCCCCATGCTTTTTCACCCCTTGCGTGGTTTCTGCCAACCTCGTCCACCGGCTGTCTTGCCGGTACCCTAGGAGCAGCAACCTCGACCACCGGCCCGGTTCGGCCCCGCGAAACAGGCTCACCAATTATCAAGTTTCCAAGTCAATCAGCTTCACGATATCACAAGCCTGACCGAAAGCAAGCGTGCAGTCGCGATCTCCTTCAAGACCCCCCATACTACCGCAGTGGACACGCACTCCCACTGAGCGCATTGATAAGTTCCCAACCTGCCCGCACCACGACCGTGTACCCGAAATGCACCAAGGGCATTTCAGTGCAAGCAACGCTGTTCGGCGCCGCGAGTCCTTCAACCGGGAAAAAGTCCAGCAAAGATGACGAGAAGTTTGATTGACCCTCTCGCGACAAGAAACTGATGTACAAGGCAAGCGACACGGATCCTGCCCCAGGAGAACCGTTTCGCAGTCCTCCCTGTTCCCGCACAGGAAGAATAATGAAGGTCGGATGGAAATCTAAGAGGTAGGGCCCATAGCTGAATGACAGAAAAAAAAGGAGATGAGGATGGAAGACACATGTGAAGCCTAAAAACTGGTCCAGACCCACCTTATTTGGAAGCCTTGGCGGCCTTGGCCTTCTTGGTTCCACGGAACTTCTTTCCTCGGTTCTTGCGCTCCTTGGCCTGCTTGCGGGAGGTCTTGATGTGCTCGGCGTGGCCGGACTGGAATAACGGCAGAAGAGATCCAAAGAGTCAGCTTACAGCTCACCCTCACGCTTTCCGCACAAAACAAACAAGCTACGTACCCTCACGAGGCGGTACTTCGGCTCGAACTTCTTTGCGGAGTCGAGGGAGTTGTAGATGAGGGCGAATCCGGTGGACTTGCCACCACCGAACTGGGTGCGGAAACCAAAGCAGAAGATGCTCTCAGCGTCGGCCTTGTACAACTTAGCGAGCTTCTCTCCGAGCTCCTTCTTGCTGACGTTCGCGCGTCCGGGGTGGAGGACATCCACGACCATCTGCTTGCGCTGCAGCAGGGGGTTCGTCAGGAACTTGCGAGTGCGGATAGTGACGCTGTCGGCCTGGAAATGGGCAGAGGTCTCGTTAGCACGTGAGTCGTCAACCCGTGGCCCCATTTCGTATCCCACAGAGTTCGCCATTCAGTTTGCGCTCGAGACGCCACCCAAACATCCTCCTCTACAGTCTCCCAGTGCAGGAAGTCCGTTGCCAGCGCCGATCGGTCAGGAAACCACAAGTGCCCAGGAGGTCGACGCACGGATCCCCGCAATAGTGCGTCGATCGCGGTGAGTCCCTTCGTTGTAGGGACAATCGTCCAGCGCAGAACACGATGCCGTCGTTCATGCTCAGGTGCAAAACATCGAATCTCTGCCAGCGTCGTATGGCAAGACAATATAATGTGGGCTGTCGTCGCATGGCATGTCCTCGGTGCCGTCCATCCATCCATCGCCCATCCATCCATCCGCCGGGCAGGGCTTCCGCCTACGATGAGCCATGGCATCTCTCCGCTTCCGTCTCTCTCTCTATTCGACCGGTTGCTAGAGTGGTGTATAAGAGTCGTACCATCTTGATGCTAGTGTGCTGTAGTGACGAGGAAAGGATGGAACGCTAGCGACATGCAGCTGTGTCCTCGACATGGGCAGGCAGAGGCAGAAGCCTGTGTGACGTTGGCCCGGCAATCTGGTACAGTCTTCCC
>JADGJA010000036.1:0-59447 GCA_027596035.1 Thoreauomyces humboldtii | reverse complement strand
TGAGGGTGGTTGGGGTCCGCCAAGTAGACGATCACGCAAACTGGATCCCTAGTTGTCCAACTCCTCCAGCTCCAGCTCCTCGTCTTCCATTCCGATCCCGTTCGTTGCTGGGCCAGAACGACGATGGCGGAAAGGGAGCAGGCGACGGAGTATGTGGCGGCCAGAAGCGTCGCACATGCAAGCAACGTCCATGGCCGAGCTCATGGCGTCCACAACCTGCTTGCCAACACCCTTCCAATGCTGAGGGTGGTTGGGGTCCGCCAAGTAGACGATCACGCAAACTGGATCCCTAGTTGTCCAACTCCTCCAGCTCCAGCTCATCGTCTTTCATTCCGATCCCGTTCGTTGCTGGCCAGAAAGACGATGGTGGAAAGGGAGGAGGCGACGGACGGTGGCCGGCTCGCTGTATGTGGCGGCCAGAAGCGTCGCACATGCAAGCAACATCATGGCCGAGCTCATGGCGTCCACAACCTGCTTGCAAACACCCTTCCAATCCTGGGGGTGGTTGGGGTCCGCCAAGTACAGTCAGTGGACAAAAGTCAAGACCCCCCACGTGTACTTTTTTTCAGCCCGTGTCCCAGTAAAAAAAGGGCTGTCGAGGCACTTGACTTCTGTCCAGCGACTGTATATGACGACCGTATCTGACGACCGACCATAGTGACGCAGCGCTTTGAACGGCCCGCGGCGGTTGTTTGAAAATGCGTTGACGGCTCTCCATCAGGCGGTCTATAAGCTCTGCGTAGTTGACGACAAAGGGGTCTTGGGGGTGGAGAGTCGCGCGGAAGTCCGAGATTTCGTCTTGGCTGGTGATGAGGAATGAAATCTCAGCCATTCCGCTTCCAGAGTGCGCAGTGGACCCCAACCAGCGCAGTCAGTGGACCCAGCGCAGTAGACGATCACGCAACTGGAACCGTCCATACCATGGTCATGCCGAATGTGACAGATTGTGCGTACCTGGCAAGAGCAGATTGACATGCTCAGCTTCAACTTCAACTGTCCTCGGTGTTTCCCAGAACATGGAATGGAAACCTGGAAACGCACCAGACGGGGGCTTTAGCGTTGCCGCAAGCCGCATGGTCTTGCGCTTCTCCTGTTCCTTGAGGTCGTTGGTCTTTCGCTTTTCCTCCTCGGTTCTTTCGGAAGTGTATGCTATGACCCACAGTGCGTCCGAGGCGGCACCTTCCGGGGCACCAACTAGCTCAAGCCAAGCCGGGAAGGGGAGCATGACGATTGTAAGGATACAGGATGGGAGCGATGGAGGTCGAAGGTGGTGAGAATCTGGTGAGGATGTTGCTAATCTCTGTGGTGGGATTCTGGTAATAGCAGGTCGGGGGGCCAACGTTATGAACAGATGCGAAGTGAATTGCGTCTAAGGGTTGTGCCGGATATGCTATCGAGAATTCCTCTGGCACGGTTGACCCTCTCGCACGGTCGCCTTCCTCGCTGCGTCACCATCTCGCCCATCACAGAGAATTCCTTCTCGGCGCTATCCTTCAAATCCCCTACACGCAACAGTCACCCTTTTTATATAAACACAGTCATGGTATGTATCGCATGGGGTGTTCTGCAGGCTCAGAATGAGACAGGGACATCGAATTCGGTGCCACCGGCGGGAAATCCGACGTCCGCCACGGTCGCGGCAGAATCGCAGGACCGAGCCTCAGCGTACACGGCACTGCTTCTTACCCATGGCTTCTTTGTAGGCGGGAGCAATGGAGAATACCAGCAAGCTGGCGAAGATTCGTGACACGGACGAGGAGAGTGCTTTCGGATTCGTGTACTCTGTGTCAGGACCCGGTGAGTGGTCTCACGCGACCTCGACGCCAGTCAAACCTACCCACAGTTCTGGAACGAGCTACTGATCCGACTTAAATGCAGTCGTCGTCGCTGAACAGATGATTGGATGTGCTATGTACGAGCTGGTAAGTTAACCGCGATTTTGGAGCTGGTCGCGCGAAAGAAGTCTAATCACCGCTAGTAGGTCCGCGTCGGTCACTACGAGCTCGTCGGAGAAGTCATTCGAATCGACGGTGACAAGGCGACTCTGCAGGTCTACGAGGACACCTGTATGTTTTGTTTGCCGAGTCCAGTCTACCATATCACGTTTCGTCGCGTTTCTGACAAGTCGGTCTTTCAGCTGGTGTCACCGTGGGAGACCCTGTGCTCAAGACTGGAAAGCCGCTCTCTGTGGAACTCGGCCCAGGTGGGCTTCTCGTCTCTCCCCGTTATTCGCGAACTCCCATATTCTGACGCCTCTTCAGGCATCTGCAGTAACATCTTTGACGGTATTCAACGTCCCCTCCAGTCGATTCAGGAGATCTCGCAAAGTATCTACATCCCACGAGGAATCAACACCCCTGCCCTCAGCAAATCTTTGATGTGGGACTTTGAGCCCGTAAACTACAAGGTAGGAGGACGCGGTGCTTTCCTAAATTGGTTCCGGGACTAACAGGATTGTGGCAGGTCGGAGATCACATTACGGGCGGCGACATCTACGGAAAGGTGTACGAAAACAGTTTCATCACCAACCACGGGATCATGTTGCCGCCGAAATCCGCTGGAACGATCACATACATCGCCCCCAAGGGACAGTATAACCTCACTGTAAGGAAGTACGCCGAGCGTTTGATTCGTTGCACGTGTTGACATCTCCGTTCAGGACACTGTGTTGGAGATTGAGTTCAACGGAGATAAGTCCAAGTTCACCATGCTGCAAACATGGCCCGTCCGAAGCCCTCGCCCAGTAACCGACAAACTGGCCGCCGATTACCCATTGCTCACTGGCCAGCGTGTGTTGGACGCCCTCTTCCCGTAAGTCGTCGAGTCGGGGAGCCACAGCTCGCGGCCCCACTCACCCCTGCCTACAGCTGTGTTCAGGGCGGTACAACTGCCATTCCTGGAGCTTTCGGTTGCGGAAAGACCGTCATTTCCCAGGCCCTTTCTAAGTTTTCCAACTCTGACGTTATTATCTACGTCGGATGCGGAGAGCGTGGAAACGAAATGGCGGAAGTGCTGATGGATTTCCCCGAGGTGTGTTATTGCTCGCACCTTACCGCTAGTGCTACACCTCTCTGACATTCGAATTCTCCCAGCTGTCCATTGAAATCGACGGACGACAGGAGCCCATTATGAAGCGTACCGCGCTTGTGGCTAACACCTCCAACATGCCCGTCGCCGCTCGTGAAGCTTCTATCTATACCGGTATCACGCTCTCCGAGTACTTCCGAGATCAAGGCAAGAACGTTTCCATGATGGCAGACTCCACTTCCCGATGGGCTGAGGCTTTGCGTGAAATTTCGGGTCGTCTGGCTGAGATGCCTGCTGGTATGTAACTCTTTCTCTGGAAAAAGGCTTCGGGATTTCGCCGGCTCACCCGCTATTGCAGACTCTGGATACCCTGCTTACCTTGGCGCAAAGCTTGCTTCCTTCTACGAGCGTGCTGGCAAGGTTGTGTGCCTCGGTAACCCGAGGAGACAAGGAAGTGTCAGCATTGTTGGAGCGTAAGTAAAGGCTGTCAGCGTGCAAATTTTGCTTTTCGTAACTTTCCTCGTTGCTTTTCCAGTGTGTCACCTCCTGGTGGTGATTTCTCGGACCCAGTGACCCTCGCAACGCTCGGTATCGTTCAGGTATTCTGGGGTCTGGACAAGAAGCTTGCGCAGCGCAAGCACTTCCCATCTGTGAACTGGTCCGTCAGTTACTCGAAGTATATGAAGGCGCTTGACCCATACTACGAGAGCTTCGACCCTGAGTTTGTCGGTATCCGAACGAAAGTAAAGGAAGTGCTTCAGTCTGAGGAGGATCTTTCCGAGATTGTCCAGTTGGTTGGCAAGGTAGGGTTACATTAATCATGTGCTCCTGAAGGGTTTCCGCTGACGATTGTTATACATAATAGAGCGCTCTAGCGGAATCCGACAAGATCACCCTCGAAGTTGCAAAACTTCTGAAGGATGACTTTTTGCAGCAAAACGGTTACTCGGCGTACGACCGCTTCTGTCCCTTTTACAAGACTGTTGGCATGCTCAAGAACATGATGGGCTTCTACGACATGGCGCGGCACACCGTAGAAGCATCGTCGAACCAGATCACGTGGGCGAAGATCCAGACTCAGCTAGGGGATATCATTTACAAGCTCAGCTCTATGAAGTTCGAGGTTCGAAGTTTCCTCCGTACCATACATGATTTCTTGTTTTTTGCCGGAGCTAACGCATCATCCGCACATTTTAGGACCCCGCGGATGGAGAGGAAGTGGTCAAAGAGCACTACGCGCAACTGCACAAGGAGATGGAGGAGCGCTTCCGTGCGCTTTTGGATTGAAAGCATCGTCGACTGGTTGTCTGTCGCTTTGGACGGTTTGGGGAAGCTTTCAATCAATTCGTGCTGTTTACGTCTGATCTCGTTGTCTGGAACCCGTATTTGACACGAAACAGCCTGGAACTAATTGATGGGTCAAGTGGAGGACAATATATTTGCAGGAGAAGATGACAGGCGATGGGGATACGGAAAAGGGAGAAGTGGCTTGGGCGATGATGCATCAACTGTCAGCTTTGGCTGGCGGCTCGTAATACGCGGGCATGCCGTGGTGCATGTTCTCGACTCGCTGATCCAAGGTCAGGTTTGACCCCGTTTTGGAATTGGCTTTGACCAGCCTGCCCATGTCCGTCGCTTCATCCGCCTCATCTGCCGCCGGTAGAGCAGCTTCTACGGACGTAGCCTCCGTTGGCTGCTCCGCTGGTTGAGAGTCCGTTACAGGAGGTGGATTGTCTTCATCAGGGTCTTCCTGAGGTGGTAGTGGAGATGGTGGCAACGCTATTGCCGCTTTAAGTTGAGTCATGTCAGCATAGAATGAACATAACTTTGAGGCGATACAAGATAGCTAGATCTTACCGGCGTCTGATACAGCTGAATCCGGTTCCACGACTCTAGGTTCTGCGGCGGGTTGCACTTCCACGCGTGGAGCTAGGAAAACTTTCAGCAATGTTCAAGATGCGCCAGATGGGAGAGTTCAACTCACCTAGGAATATGGTATCGCTTGTTTCGCTAGTGTCCGACCAACCTGCCTCGTTGCAGCACTGCAGGGAAAACGCGTATGATGATCCAACTTCGAGATCGTCCAAGGTATGCGTGAAGTAGCTGCCGGAAAGATCGCCGCTGGCGAGAAGTTCTACCAGAGTCTCCCGTATGCCTTCCTTCGTCTCTCCTGATATTTCCCCTTCTGCGTTCACCTGAGCTTCTTCCTGTTTTGACCTGCCAGATACGTGACGCATGGATACTCGATACATTGTGATGAAATCCTCGGTAGCCCGAACGTCCGCGAAGACGCGGACGGATGTGTCTGTAAGACGCTCCACGTCGAGCTTTGGCGGCTTCACTGGAACAGGTTGTTGAATTGCCTCATCTCCCGCAGGAACGTCTGAAGAAGCTTCATCAGTAATGAGATTTATGCCGGCCGGCTGGTTTATGAAAGCGGGCATTTTTACCAGCTGTGCGTGCTTGCAAAACTTCAGACGGGATTCCCTCCACCTCATGGTGTCCGCTCGTCAATTTGATGTAGTACTTTGTCCCAGCCTTCAAGTCGGTAATGCTGACTCGACAATGTCGTTCCGGGGATATCACTTCGGCTTCCGGTTTGACCGTTTTCTTGCGCCCGCGCTTGTCTAAGGATAACCCTTTGGTCTCCCCGTGATTCGAGTCCTCATGTTGATCGCCGCCATCCAAGGTGGTCGTGTTCACGTCGCGCTCCATCGCCGGATCCGGGGAGCACAGCAGCGACAACCGAGAGTATTCGATTACCGGCTGTTCGCTGTTTTTAGTATGTCGAGGTTTGACATAGCCGATTATCAGAGTATTTGCGGTTGATTCTTCCAATGTTGGAGTTCGAAGCGTGGGTAGTTTTGCTGAGAAGGTGACAGCTTAGCACTTGTCAAGAAGTCAAAGGACGGCAGTGGTCGTTACCTGTGATATCCGCGAGGCGCTTCCGATCTACAGCCTCCTTATCCCGAATATGGCAGTTCTTGCATACGGTGTCAGCTTTCCGATGGACGGCATTGTATCTGTAGATCTCCAGCGAGCATATCTCTTTCTCACGATCCTGTAGACACGTATGCATGAGTACTGATGGAGGTTTCTGTGCATTTTGGAAAAGCCAAGGAATGGCGCACTTTGACGAGCCCCTCGAACCTCGCGGCCTCTTCCCGGGCCTCGGTCACTTCCCGCTCCATCGCCGCAAGCTTTCCCCGCAAGTGCCTGTTGTCGATCGTCATGTTCTTCTCGGTGAGTTCTGCACGTTTGACGGCGTCCTGTGCACTCGAAAAGGGGCCATTAGAACATAGGACGCCGCTTAAGAACGCACAGTATTCTAACCCCAGCGATATGATCGAGTTCCCCTAGCCGTTTTGCTAGCGCTTCCACTTCCGCATTGAGATGCTCCCTTTCCGCAAGGTGCCGATCCGCGGCCAGTCTCTCCAGCTTGGCGTTTTGGTCCTTCAAACGCTGTCGGTCCTCGCTGTCAAAGTTACCGAAAGGTCAGGAGAGTGCCGAGCTGAAACATCCCGTATCTCCAGAGCACCGACCTCATGTGGCGCAGATCCCGGGCGTTGGAAGTCAATTGCGCAAAGTAGATCTTCAACTTGTTCTGTTGCGAGGTAACATCAGGGGGCCGAGCTTTCTTCGTGTCACAGGTGCGTCGGCCGTACCTTTAGACCCGTCACCTCGTCACGCAAACTATGTATGACTCTTTCCTCGCTCTGCCATTCAAGCTGTTCAAGGTCCTTCTGCTGGCGACGCTCTATCTTTCCGAGCCAGGTGGTGGAAACAATCCTGTCAGGATGCCCACGTTGCGAATGCAACTAAAAGAAGTTTGATGAAGGCTTAAGCCTCACCTGTTTTAGCAGGGAATTCTCATGCCGTAGTCGTAGCAGCTCCATATCTCTATCTCGCAGCATCGTCTGGAGAAATTCGACGTTTCCAGTGAGCTGCGGGTGATGCGATCGGGGGACATGACGTGGAGGCGGTGTCTCAGCCAGGTGAGCTCGGTGTCGTGACACTGCGGCATGCTGATGATGATGTGGATGTTGTTCCTCGACCTGCGAGGCAGTGATTTGGACTCCGGAGGCAGATGGCATGCGAGGGAGAAAGGGCAGGGGGTTGTCGTCCGGCTGAGGTAGTGGAGGTTCTTGCTGCAGCTTTGCCTGGGCGTCCATGTCGGAAGAGCTACCTCGCATCGCTAGGGTCGTCATAGCTGCCATTCATGTTCTGATTGTCTGCTGGAAGGAACCTCGCGCGCAGGGGAGACGGGGCAGATGGGGATGTGGAAGCTGTCCGGATGGCCATGTGTCGAAACGCATTACCCAATCACCGACCAACAGACAGCTATCCTATCTGACAACTGCAACCGCCGTTAGACCCATTTGCCCTCAGGATACTCTTCTCGAAAAACCCTTTCCTGGAAACCATTTTGAAATTATGGCTCCTGAGGGGGAACCCTTTCTCGATCCGAGACGGACATGGATTGAAGGTCGAGAGAGGACGACAACGAGAGCGGCCGAAAATGCCGGTACAAATCGCACATTCTCTCGGGCCTATTCCTTTGTCCCCCTTGCCCACCTCCCTTTTCTTGAGGATGCTCCTACTGACCTTATCTGGTACAGCCACCGTCAGCGATATCACCCGGCATCGAACGCGCAACTTCAACCGAGGTACCAACAACATTCGCAACATGCAGGCATGCTTCACTTGCACGGACGTACAGTACCGTAGTTTTTGGCAAGGCGCGCAATTGCATTGCAGTTGCATTGGACCAGGACAGAATCTCTGCCATCCTCTTGCTTATTGTATGGGCTACCTGCACGCCTCAGCGCCGCTGCGCCCTCAGGAGGAAGCGGCGATCCGACAGGAGATCAGAGATGCTGATTTTCTGATTTCTTTTTTGATCTGATCTTTCCCTTCGATCTTGAATGAAGTCATCGGCCCTTGGACATTCCGCAACGGACATCACACGTTCCCTATAGTCTTATCTCCTCTCTACACCCGTATACGCTATCTCTTGTCCCATTCCGCATGCTCTCGCACGCTCGCTCAGTATTACAAGCAGCAATGACTGGTAAAAACGACAACCTCCCTGTTCTGCACATCTCAGCCCATTTGGAGACTGTAGATCTCCTGCCCCCACGCTGTTGAGATCTCATGAAGCCATTATCCTCACACCGTATCTCTTTACTGGTCTTTTGCAGTCGCACAACCCGTTCAGTCCACCGGCAAGACTGGTATCGCACTGCTCACCAGCAAGCATGAAAACGAAGGAACCGCCTACACAGCCGAAGCTCGCACCCGTCTCGGACTCAGGGGCCTCGTGCCCCCAGCGATTGAAAGCCTGGATCAGCAGGTCGCTCGGGTTCTTGCGCGCCTAGATGGCGTAGATTCGAATATCGAGAAGTACACATACCTTGCCCGTCTCCGATCGGAAGGCACAGTCCTTTTCTACAATGCTCTCTGCAAGAACCTCACCGTGAGAACTATCGGCTGCCTACAGCTCCTGCACTTGCAATTCGTTCTAACAGCTTGTTGGTATATCCAGAGAATCTGTCCGCTCATCTACACTCCGGTCGTGGGCGAAGCGTGCCAAAAGTTCTCTCACATTTACACACCCGGGCTTTTTGAGGGACTCTTCTTGTCGAAGGCGGACGTGGACATCATCCCAGACGTGCTGGACAACTGGCCCTATCCTTCCCCCGATATATGTGTGATTACGGATGGCAGTCGGATTCTTGGTCTTGGTGATCTTGGTAAGCACTTCAAGCGTAGAAACAAAAACCAACCGAATTAGCGGAGCTGCCAGTCTAAGCCATTCTTGCACAGGCGTGAACGGCCACGGTATTCCCGTTGGCAAGCTGTCATTGTATATAGCCGCTGCGGGATTCGATCCCAAGAAGACCCTGCCCATCACTGTCGACATGGGAACGGCCCGGAAGGAGCTACGGGAGGACCCTCTCTACTTTGGACTGCGGAGCGAAAGGCCACAAGAAGATGAGTTTTATGCAATCATGGATGCCGTCATGGCCGGCTTGAAGGCCAAGTGGCCTAAGGTGCGCTTATTACCCCCCAGAGTCCACTTCTCTAAGAATCCGCTTTTAACCGAGGACATGAACAGATGCTTGTTCAGTTTGAGGACTTCTCGACCGATCATGCGTTCGACACTTTGACACGCTACCGCAAGTCACACCTAATGTTCAACGATGATATCAGCGGGACCGGTGCCGTTGTAGCTGCTGGATTCATTAATGCAGTGCGCCTTTCCGGCATCGAGCTTGCGAAGCATAGAATCGTCTTTTTTGGCGCCGGGTCAGCTGGTGTCGGCGTTTCTATGCAATTGAGGGACCACATGATGAAATCTGGAATATCCGAGAAGGATGCCCGAGATGCGTTCTGGCTGGTCGACTCCAAGGGCTTGGTTACCGAGGATCGCGGTGACAAGCTCGGCAACCACAAACTTCTCTTCTCCCGATCAGACAACGACGGCAAGCAGTTCAAGTCTTTAGCGGAAGTTTTAGATTATGTCAAGCCAACGTGTCTCATTGGTCTGGCTGGCCAAGGCGGGACCTTTACCGAAGACATCATCAAGCAGATGGCTGGACTGACCGACAGACCCATCATCTTTCCTCTGAGCAACCCCCTGACCGTGCGTGCTGATTGTTTTGGAACCTTGCGAATCATGGTCACGCGGTTCTTACACGTTTGCGCCGTCATTTAGAGTGCCGAATGTACCTTCGAGGATGCCATGAAGTTCACGGATGGAAAGGTCCTGTTTGCGTCCGGGACCGCTTTCCCACCGTACAAGGACCCGAAGTCCGGAAAAGATAAGGAAGCCGCTCAAGGAAACAACATGTACATCTTCCCCGGACTCGGTTTCGGCTCTGTGCTGGCGGGCTCGGAACAAGTGACGGACGCGATGATTCACCAAAGTGCGGTTACTCTGTCCAACTCTATGACCGAGGCCGAGACCGATGACGACCGTTTATACCCACGTCTTGAACGTATACGCGAGGTGAGAGAAGGCTGGACTTAGTGGGGACGATTGCCCAACTGACTCATCGCCTTTCAGGTTTCTGCCTTGATCGCCCGAGACGTCGCTCTTGTCGCTCTCGAAGAAGGAATCGCACATGACTCCGAGGTCCTCAAGATCTTCGACGTTAAAAAGGGGGCCCCATCGAAAAGTGCACTGGCTGATGAGGCAAAGAAGACTGCTCTCCTCGAGCTGACAAAGGGGAGGATGTGGGATCCCGAGTATCCAAAGAAAGCTTGATCGCAGAAGTCTCCTTTGCCAAGCATGTTATTTTTCTGCACATTTATACAAACCAAGACCTGTATTTACCATAGCCTTGCTATAGTTGCCAGATTGTTTTGTGTGGAGCCGCAAGCGTTTCCCTGCATGAGTGTCCTTTAAGCAATCACCTCGGGGAGCCCCGTCAGTCAAATCCAAGTCGTTTCAGCGTCGCTTAACCGTGACACGACATCCTATAGTCGTAAAATACGCAACGGAGGCGCTCCATTTGACCTCGGCACGTTCTGATCCGGCGACGAATGCTCCATTGGACCGTGATGGTTGCCACCACCCGGTTATCTCCTTGAAAAAGCAAACCCATCCCGAGCACCCATGCAGATGTTTCTGCTTGTTCAGCGTCCGGAAGCCACGATCCTCCGCCCGGGCGCTTTGCTCATGATGGTCCAATCCGGAGGCCGAATCCAGTTCAAGCTCTCCAACACTCTATGTCCGTCATCGTTCTGTCGACTCACAGAGCCAGGGAGAGGAGGTTGATGCCAGTCCGATCCGTACGGGGCGCGATGTTCTCCTAACAAATCAGATCCGCACGGTTAGCTTATGAGCCTGAAGCATGGTTTCGACAAAAAGGGGTAGCTGCCGAGCGCGTGACTCACCAAGGCCGTACGAGCCGTGCGAGATGATGTACTGGCGCTTGATGCGGGACTGGTCGGCGGGTGGTAGAGTGGGTGGCGGGGGTGGGTAGATGAGGGCACGGAAATCAACCTCTATGAACGAAACGGTTCATAGTTTGGTTCATGGTCAGATGACTTGGGATGCTTGGACCTTTCGTCAATAAACAGAAATCGCACCTTCGCGAGGTTGATATCCATACGAGTAACCAGGAGTTTGTGGTAGATGGATGCCCGCGGAAGTCCCTGTGCCTGAACGGATGTAGATTCTCATCGGTAAGCGTCCGTCCGGCACGCAAGCTTCCTCTTTCCCTTGGCTTTTGAATCCCTTACGCACCTAGCTTCTGATGTTCTACCCGTCTTGAAATCCCGACGGGTTCCCTATATGTATTTTCGAGTCTGTCGTTGCGTTCCTGGAAAGCAAAGGGAGGCAACACCGTTTGAGCAGGGGAACAGATCTGTTGGAGTTCGCTATTTGATGCACCTGCAATAATGGATGTATCCGCTTCACCCTAAATATGCCAGCAACCTGTTTTGATGCCAATTCTTGTCAGCGTGCGACCCCATGGTCACGGGTCTAAGGTTGCGATGTTTTGTTACAGCATTCGTACCCCTTCTTGCGTAGAGTCCCGACGAATGCCTGGAAACGCTATATACTTTGCTCTCTCAGCGATTTCCTGCAAATATCTCGAGATCAGACCGAAAGCCGCAACGATATATTTCCAGGAAACTTACAGGTACGTGTGGCCGCGCACGTCCCGGAAGCCCAAGCGCTTGTGGTACATAGCGTGGATGTCGCGGACGACTAGGCTGTTGGTATCGAGGCGCATAAGCGTCGGCCATTGTACCTATGCGAGAATTGTCGGGTCGTTCGCAATGGGGTTGATTTTGACAATGCTACGTTTTCGGTTACCCAGGCAGCAGGAAACCCACGATACCATGTGATACTCTGGGCAGGAGCAGCGATGCAAGGTATAGCAACTGCAGTCCTGAGAAAGCACAAGATTCGTCTTCAATGTTATGTCAGCCGATCCCGCTAGAACGATAATGTCCCGGGCAGAGGCAACAGCATTCGTCGAACTCGCCGTCTCCGCCGTCGGAGATTGTCGACTGCAGAATTGGACTTGGTTTTGGACAGTAGCAAAGTGCGTGACTGTGCCGACCCTCTTCACATTCCCCTCAAAGTCCGCCGAGCTTGGACTTTTTCGAACGCGGGATATCCCGATCAATCTCGCAAATAAAAACCAGGCAAGGAAACCCCTTCATTCATCATCCTCTTCCTCTACTCCGAGCCACCTCAACTTAGTCCCGTTGGCAGCCATCATCCATAGGTCCCCGTAGGCTTCCACGCAATCGTTGAGATCATCCTCGGTGAATCCCTTTCCGATCACTCGGTCACGGATCTTGTTGATGCTGGTGAAAGATGGAAACGTATAAGCTAATCGAATGACCAAATAACTAAACAGCGACCAGCCGGCGGTTTACCTGATTTCAGGACGCATGCGTCCGTCTCCGTCCTTTGACATGGTTTTGATGAGATCGAAGATGACCGATACCGCATCCCTACAACACAGTGGAAGCTCATTAAGCACGGGGAGTCTACGCTCCATTGCGCGCCTAGATGAAAACACTTACTGCACGGGCCCGGCTTCTCGGTCCATGAGACTGGCTTTGCTGACCTCCATGAGTCGCAGAGCCTCGTCAACATCCGCATGGTCCACCTCCGTCTCAAATCTCAGTCGTGCCTTTTGAATGCGACTACAGTTAGGGGGCTCTGTTACGAAACTGCCGACGAGTCCAACTTCAGCCTTACCAATGCAGTCGACATCCTGATGACGCTCAGCAATGTCCTCGCGGACGTGTACTGGAAGTCTTCCGTTTCCTTCGAGCGCGCTCGCATATCGACGTATGCGTTGACTACGTAGTCTCCAACCTCCCGCGGTACCACCGGGTCGTATTGTCGAGCGCGTGCGATGTAGTGTCGGATCACGTTCGTTTCCACAACCTCGTAATTACCCTCCAGCTGGGGATGGTGCATGTGCATGTGGACGTATGCGACGTGCTGCGCTAGTCTGGGTGAAAAAGAGATCAGCATTTCGTTTTGAACTTGGAACTTTTTTTTAAAAGTGAGTAAACTTACCGCAAGTCATCCGCAACGCTGGGATTATCCAGCATCAGAAAGAGGATATCAAATCTGCTGAGCAGAGCGGCTGGGAGGTTGATGTTGTCAGAGACGCGCTTTTTCGGGTTGTACCGCCCGTATTGGGGGTTGGCGGCTGCCAAGATGGAAGCGCGGGCGTTCAAAGTCGTCGTTATACCAGCCTAGAGGACCTGATAGTCAGCGATACGTCTGGAAATCACAATATACTTGTGAACGCACCTTGCTAATGCTGATAGTTTGCTGCTCCATCACCTCGTGAATGGCGGTACGGTCGTTCTCGTCCATCTTGTCGAACTCATCAATGCACGCGATGCCGTTGTCTGCGAGAACCAGAGCTCCGCCCTCTAGGACCATCTCCTCGGTGATAGGATCCTTCATGACACTCGCCGTGAGACCGACACCCGACGATCCTCGGCCGGTGGTATACACACCACGTGGGGATATTTTGCTGATTTGTTTCAATAGCTGAGATTTCGCCACTCCGGGGTCGCCCATAAGGCAGACATTCAAGTCACCCCGAATCCTCATGCCGTCCGCTGTCTGTTTGGTACTGCCGCCTACGAGAAGCAGAAGAAGCGCTTTCTTGACGTCATCGCAACCCCAGATTTCGGGCGCAATGCTCTTGGAGAGCCGCGCGTACAAGTTCACATCTTCTTGCAAAGCATCAATCTGCGCTGTGACTTCGGGCGTGAGCTCCATCTGCGAGTATTGCTTTTTCATCTGATGTACGTGATGAGCTTCCAAGTAAGTGTCCGTGATGAGACCAGCTCGAAGGGCCTTGAAGCCTGTGTAAGGAATCGGTAGGAAAACACCCGTGATGAAAACGACGTCGCCAGGATTCACTTGACGGGTCATGTCGTCATAGAGATGAACACTCATCGATCGAGGGATGTGGCCCATCGGAACTTGGTCCGTCTGGAACAAACAGGCTATACGTCAACTATGCTTCTTAGCGGCCAGGCAGTGAATATGTGAACCCACCAACTCTTGCAGCTTGATCTCTTGGAACTTGATCAGTTTAGAAGCTCGCGTCTGCATGTGCAGAGCTCCCTTTGACCCGTTTCTTATGCAGTCCGCGCTGGGGCACTCGGTAATTTGAGTGAAGTTGTGGGAGGTAACCTTTTGGAGAGGTCCGAGATGTGAGTTGGGCCGGGACCTGTTTACAGCGGCCCCGTTGCAGACGATAGTCGTTCCGTACCTCTTGAAAGATCTCGTTTCCACACTTGTCGCAACTGAGCGCAATCACCACCGCTTGAGGCTTCACGTCCGAGACGCGAGTGACCATGCCTCGTACCGTGACCATGTGTCCGATGACAGCACCCTTGACTTCTCGTACGGAAAGTGCTTTGACGGTAGACCGAGGCTTGAAGTAAACATTGCTACAGTGAAATAAGATTGGTTTCATGACCCGGAAGCGCATCGGGGAGTCGAAAGGACATACTATCGACGTGTCAGCATTGGGGGAAATGTAGGGGCGTTAGTGCCTTCTCTTTCGGCATCATGCTGACGTCGTTGCCAGATGATCACTTCCAGGGGATCACTATCTTCGGTGGGCTAAAGATACACCATGAGCACTCAATCTACCAACTCTCCGCAAAGTAGCGGACTTACTGTTGACAATGTGTCAGGAAGGAGGCCATCAATGACTTCGTAGAAAAGCGTAACGTAACGCTTGGTGTTGAGCTCAATCTTTCGGGCAAGCTCCTCTCCGTCTTCAAACTGAGCACGTAAAAAAGATGAGGTGGGAGACTCAAGCTGGAGCAAGTCAATAATGACTTACTGCGGCAACATCATCCAGTGCAATCTCGAGTGTTGATGTTGTCCGTTGTGTGATGGCGTCCTGTTAGAGACAAGTCGAAATAAGTAATTGTGCGGGCGCCGTCGCTCCAACTGCACATAGATTCTCTACCAGAATCTCAAGGTATGGAAACTGAAGGGTGGCGACGGGTTCTCGCCGGTGGGTGCGTCGACCAGGAGTGTCGGGAGCTTTCCCTGGCGTTGTTTCCACCGCAAACTTTTTGATGAAGTCGCTTATCTTTTCTACGAGTTCCAAATTTCACGAGTGAGTACAACGATAGGTACCTGCTTCATGTGTCGCGCCTACGACTGTGTACCTTTCTCTTCTCGGTAATTGACATTGATGAACGTGGACGAGGTCGTCGCCATTGCGATGAGTGGTCGGTTTGCAGGTCGGACGAGAGTTGCCAAAGTAAAAGTTTGATGGTTCGGTCAGGGGTACAGAAGGGGTATACTAACTAATGAGAGAGGCTACACTGCCGTAAGATGAATTGATGGCCCGAGCCTGATGGAGGTGGCCGAGCGAAACTAGAGCTATTGCAGATGCAGGAAGGTCAACTTCTTTCGGTCGGACTCGATCGGACGTCCATCGGACAGGTTCTCGACAGCTCGATTCTTCCCAAGTTCCCAACCTCTGATATAGAATTCAACGCTGCGTGTCAGGATATGATTGGTATTGATAAATTACAGATGGGTGCATCCAGAACAAAGTTACAGTGGACCTCCATCGACGTCTATGGTCACAGCCTCCGACGCATCCTGGATTGGGATAGCCACCTGGCGGTGGAAGCCGCTGACGGCATCCACTAGCTGTGCAAGATTGACGGTAACCTGGTCGTACACAAGCCGTGGGACTTTCTCCTTATGGACTCCGAGCCACTGCACCCACTCCCACGGGGTGGCGTCTCCCGTCACTTTAAGTTGAGGTTCAAACACCATCTCCCCTTTTCGGACGAAGGCGAGCTTGGGGGACGGATCTGGATCGTCCGCCCCAGTGGCGGACGGAGCACCTTCGGGAGATCCGGCGACCGTATCGCGAGGCGAAGTACGCTTCCCGTAAATTGGCGAATCGAGCGTTGGGGTGGCGGAATTGGTCGAAGTTGCGCTAACAGCCTGCCCAGGCGACCTTGCGCGAGTGGATGCGCTTCCGGTCGGGGAGACGCCTACCCCCCGCGGAGCGCTTCCTTCATCCGAGGCTGACTCGGCTGACTTGGTTACGGCTTTTTGGTACAGCTGGGCCAGGTCCTGAAGGTATTTGTAGAGAGCGAAGTTGAGCGCTACGTCAATGGGACCACTGAAGTCCGTTCGGAACGAGTACTCTACGAGTGGTTCGGTGAAGAATGTTTCGGACTTCAGCATGACCTTCGTATCACGAACCCCGAACACATTCTTCGTGGCGGCTGATGTCATAAAGGTGAACCACTGAGCGGTTGTCCAGATGCTCTCCTCCACTTGAGAGATGGATTTTGCTGTACCCTTCTTAACGTTGAGGCCACCCAAGTGCACAATCGTGTCCTCGACAGCTTGCCCTGTCGTTCCTCGAAGGCCGCTGTACGTAGCCGCAATGCGTTTGGAAGACACTTGAGCAAAGTCGGGATCGCGGAAGTTGTATCTTGCCAAGACGATGAAAGCTTCGTCAAGTACAACTTTGATAGTGCCGAGTGACGAGGCACCCATCCAAAACCCATTCAGATATTCTCTGCCGCGAATATTGGTTTCCACAGGCATCGCTGGACCTACGTCTACCATGAGCGAGCCTTGACTTTGCGCCGTACGTCCGAGCGCGACGCCAGAGTAAGTCGAGGAAAGCCCAGAGACGGAAGCATCCCGGCGGGTAGAAGATCCCGTGCCATGGGTCGCGGCTTGATCTGCTCCGCGCTTCTCTTCGATGAGAGCCATCACGCGCTTCACCAGCTGTATCATTGTTGGAATGGTTCTTCTGGACATGATCCCCTTGAACGTGTCGATTGTGAAGTCAACGTCCACGCGGAGCTGTAAATCGCCCAGCGACGAAATCCATTTGTCCGTGAACCCGCCGTGGATGGGAGCTATGTGTAAGATGAGAATACGTTCATACTGGTAGTGAAGCTGCGAGGTCAGAGAGTCAATCCGAAGAACGAGCTCGGTGCCGATAGAGGATTCGTTCTGGCCTCTTTTCGGTGCTGGCGGCTCCCTTGCGATGAAGTATGCCTGAGCACCGGTGATGGCAGCCGTCCCGCTGAACTTTCCTTCGCTCTTAACACTTAGTGTCTCGAACTTCAAGGAGACTTCTTTTTCTTGAAATCCAAGCATAGACCGGATTCCATTTCCGCTAATCACAAGATTGTCCAAAGTTATCGTAGCTTTTCCTATGGCTTGGCCAAGATCTGCGGCTACCTCAATCTGGTTGATCCGAGCAGCGAGGTGTACTGCATCCTTGAGACTCCGGCCATCGTCCCCGACGAACGAGAGCAGCGACGAGCCGTAAGTACGGCGCTCAGGCTGGAGTCCCCCGAGAGAGTTTCGAACAACAGAGGACCGTGTGCGAGGGAGACGGTCGTTATCGAACCACATGCGCTGGAATAGGAAGAAGTCCTGCAGATGTCGTGCATTCAAGTTCCCCATTAGTGATGGGACTCCCATCTCCACCGCGTATGTTCGATTGAGTTTGCGTTCCATAGTGGTCACGTTGAAAGTTATGCGAGCGATCTCCAGGTTAACGCAGTCCTCTGGGGAGAAGGCGTGACGCAACGCTCCGGACGTTCCAAGAATGGTTCCAGTGCAGCTAAGATACTGGGTCTTGTCCTTACGCATAACTTTCGGAACGAAAGAGAACATGAAATCAGCTTCTTCCAAATTGAAGTTGCAGCTGACTTTAGAGACCGGTTGGCAGCTCAGACTGAGCTTCGTATGATTGAGCCGAAGATTGAATGTGATCGCATGCCTTTGGTAGGCGCCAGCTGCGGGCGTGTTCCGTTGCCTTTCGTCAGTAGTCTTCTCTTCCATGACAGAGGTACTGCTTCCAGCCCCGGTTTGGAGTTGCTCTTGATGCTCGATTAGACGTCCGACTTTCAAATTGGCCGTCACGTCGTTAGCGAAATGGAGAATTTCGGGATGCAAGACGTTATTACTCGAATGAATGACCAAGTCGATGTGAACACCTTTTGCTAACTCCTCAAGTTCGGGGTGTTTTGACAGCTCCCCAACAACCGTCTTGCCGGTGGTGGTCAGGGTGATGCCGGGCAATATCAAGACATGCAAGCTGGGATCTTCTGGAGCTCCTCCGTCGGTCTTCTGGCTAGCGCTGCCGGTCGAGAGCTGGCTGCTCGAAATTGGAGCCGACCTCTCACTTGTGCCCTTGCCTCGTTTTCTGGATGACCAGATCTTGCATGTCGCAGCTTCAAAAGCAAATCGGGCGTCAAACTCGAAAAACAGCCCATCCGCATCTTCTTTGGCGGCTTTGTCCCCATTTGAGGAGAAATCGCCCGCTGAGGCACGGGTAGTATCTGACGGTTTCTTCGGTACCAGCATCACCGGGTCCGGGGCTACGCTATCGATACTTGCGCGGGAATCCTGCGGCACGGACATTACAACGTATTCCTTTTCGTTCATATAAATTGCGTTGAGCTGGTTCACGTAACCCGTCACGCTGGCATCAAGTTCCATCTCGAATCCCTTGATCCCTGATCCAAGCCGTACGAAATGCGTCAGGTCTGTTTTGGTTCTCAAAACTTGCGCAGTTGTTTGCTGCAAGAGGATGCGGTTCGATGTAGGATGTAGCAAGGGAGAGTAATGTCGCTCGTTCCCTGCGTCGAAATTGGGCACAAACTGGAAGCACAGATCAATGATACTGCCAAGGGAAGATCGGAGCCTCTTGGAACTCAGATTCACTGCCTTCGCAGATATCAGAAATGCTGGCATCGCGTCTGACTGGCTCGAGATCGTGCTTCTCCGACGGGTAGTGCTGCGATTGATAGGTACGGAAGCCGGCTTTTCGCCTTCGCGTCGAAGAGGAAGGGCAGCGCAGATCTGTAGGATCTCGACAATGACAACCCGTTCTTCGAAAAATGATTGATTTCTTTTCTTGTCCGGAAGGGGGAGACGTATGCCCTTGATAAAACGCTCCGTATTTTCCTTCGCTTTGGCGAGCTCCTGGGCCTTGAGTTGACTCCTTCTCTCCAGCTCCTTCATGTAATACAGAGCAACATCCGTAAGGCCCGTCATTGCGTTGGGTTGCAGTACGGCGTATAGTTGATGAAAACGCACGATGAGCATTTTGACATCGTCCAAGACTGCACCATCGGCTGTCCCGTAGTTCTGAGCCGTGACCCCCATCACGACGTACGCTACTGGTGGCACCTTTGAACGTGCGCCAGCCATCCAGGTCTGCCAATTTCCCGAATGCTTGATCAAGGAAAAAGAAAACCGCTTCGCTGCCACTCTCCAAAGGACCTTATTTGTTTGGACCGTTGGGTCGCACACAGCATGATTGTGAGTGAGCTCACTTTGAGGGTGGTTCATAACAAAGCCGTTGATGGAGTCCGACTCGAAGATAATTACGCTGTCCGGACTGTCCGCCGCAATCCGAAGGCCCTGCATAGTGAGTTTTAAAGCAAATAGCATCTTGGGCTGTGAGACCTCGTCAGATTGGTCTGACGCGGGCTTGCGCGGAGCTTTCCGGGATTGTTTACGGCCATAGAATGCAAAGACATCAAGAACATCGTTGAGTTCGCCACCGAAGACACTTTGAGTTGTGATGAGCTGATCCAGAATGCTGACATCTACGTTGGCCTCCACCTTGTCCAACTCAATTGTTGCTTCGAGGCGGGTTTGCTCAAGAAGCTCGAGCGAGTCTTCGCCGATGCCGCTTGAACTTCCCGAATGGCTTGAACCGTCGCTTGTGCGACACTGCGACATAGCCCCGATTGAGCTAACGGTAGGGAGTTCGAATGACTTCACGTCGTCGACCGTCCCCCCTTCTTGTGAAGGTGCAGAGGAGTTCGGCTTGTTGAGAAACTTGATACCGTGCTCACGCAGACGGGCTTCCCACGAAGTCCTCAGGACGTGCTTAGCTCCTGCGATCGATCGTGCGTCTTGGCGGCTGACCCCGACGAGAAGGTCGCGGGCGTCGTAAAACACGTTGAGCGTAGATAGCAGGTCTGATTGGATGGATAGATGGCCTAGAAGAAATTCCGCTTCGATGTCCATTGACGGAGATGCATCCCCTGATGTCAGCGCAAGCCTCGACATCGACTGCCTTCGCAGGGATATACTTTTCGAGCCGCCGTCCCATTCTTTCACTAGGTTGTTGAAAAGGAAGTCGTAACGAGGAAGATCTTCGTCTCCCCATTTTTCTAGGAAGGCATGCAATTTCAACAGGCTACGAGGAAGCCGAAGGCCCACATATCGCACTCCAAAAACAAGAGATAGGCGTCTTCCCTGATGGCTCAAGGGGCCCAATTTATTTTGAAGGCTTTCGCTGATGGACGCCGAAGCACTGACATCGTCGAATGTAAGAGAAATCAAAGTGTTCGCATCGGAGGCCTGCGTCGTTCGGAATGCTTTCTCGTACATCACAACGTCGACTCCGACTAAGGTCCCTAAGGTACTGTGGACGAGTCGATCTGGACCCCAGCGCGTCTCTTGACCCGCTCTGCCAAGACCATGACCATTCGAAAGCACGTATGACGAATGAGGGTTGTCTACCACATGCGCACTGGAGATGTGCAAGCTTCGCATGGTGGTCTTGGCTACTAGATTGTGCGCGGTTGCTGCGAGAGTGATTTTGTTGATCATCGCCGTGCCGAAAATCGATATGGGAATTTGAGAGAAGACTGACTCCTTCGCCTGTATAGAGGAGTGGGATTGTGGAACATGATTCGCAGCATCAGAACGAGTAGCGGATTCGAGTCGTGCTTGGAACCATCGCTGAACGCGGACAAAATGCCGCACGAATCCAAACAGATTTGGGTTGACAATGCAGTCAAGACGCTCAATCTGAATCCAGCTGCGAACCTCAAGGGCTTGCTTTGGCTTTTCTAGGCTTTGATACGATTCCGACATCAGGTGATCGAGAGGTGGTGGGACCGCATCAAAATCTTCTGGTCCATGGTCATGTAGATTGCTCCGGCCTGAAATCAAAATGGGGCCAATGATGATTGAGCTATCATCATTCTGAAACTCGAAGACCGTGACACTGAGCTTCGTCAGTTTCAGACTAAAGTTTCCATTGCACAAGAATGTTAGAGGCTCAGCAGATGGCTTCGCATTCGCCGAGGACGGAAGAGGTTTCACATTGAAGAGTTCGCGCAGCATCGACGCGGACGGGAGATCTGCAACTTCCCAACGTCGCCAAGCACTCAGATATTTAAGGACGGCTACGAAAAGCACTTTTGAGTCCGTATTTGGAAGTGTGCCGTTGCCGAGAGCCGTTTGAACGCCCAAGCGTACGGCGAGAGGCATTGATCTTAAGCAGTATCTGAGGTGAGCGATAAGCTTCCAGCCGCTGTCCTCCTGGTGCTTTCGAGTGCCTAACATCCACAGTGTCGATGGTTGCGTCATAAAAGCGGGATCACCTCCTACCGCGTTCTCATGAGCTTTTTCGGCAATCATGGTAATGAGACTCTGCAGTTCTCTACGTTCACGAACAGCGAATGATTGTAGGAGACGGCCTACATCGATGCCGAATGTGGCCCATTTGAAAATTGCTCCAAAGAGGACTTCAATTGTCTCGTTGATTGAGACAACAGAAAGCTCTTTCGTACTGAGGTTCAGAGATATGCCTGTGAGTTTTCCATCAGCTGGCTCTGGGTGCCGGTACACGTGCCCCGTCCATTGTATCTTGTCGGCTAACAGATCCAAGACCACAGGAATGCCCTCAAGGAGCTTTTCCGAGTGCCCTCGATGCGACTGCTTGCCGGGGGGTATCCCAATCACTCCCACCGCGTTCATGTTTCCAACGAAACGAAGCTTCGTGGTAACGCGATCTAGAGTCACCAAGAACTTGTTTTCTACGAAAGTCGTCGCAGTACTGCCTGGCGACCGGTGTACGGTGTGCCGAATCTGAGATGATAGCCCGGTCAATATAATGTCAAAGGAGCAGAGCAACTTGTCCGACAGCTCTGAACGCGCCGCGGCTCCTTGCTGTAGGAACGATGTGACGTCCGGAAGCAGCATGTCCTGAATGCAATGGAGCTGTATGATCGGGGCAGATAAGAAGACAGAAGACGTCGCTAAGGGGAAAAGGTACGTCTTGATGAGGCTGTTGGTGTGCGAGATCTCGAGGCCGTCCATGATCGTTTCGGGGTTGGGAGCCTAAAGTCAGGAGGATTAGCTACAGTAGCGACCAGAAATCAGATCTGATTGTACCTGCGCTCTGAGGTTCTCCAGAACCTCTTGTAAGATACGTAGTGTGATGGGTGTGATGCGCACTTTCACAGCTTCAGAGAAGTCCACGCTGATGACCGTTGCCTGCTCATCCACCTTCCCGACCGTCGCAGCAACGTTGGCTGCCTTGTATTTCTTTACCAAAGCACTGAATGGGCGTTCCATATACGGTTCTTGGACCAGAGGACCATCGCTACTTCCGTCTGGTTCCAGTTCGGTAAATACGGTCAAGGTGGGCCCGCGTCCAGCGTACAGAGAGTGCAAAGGACTGCTACTCGAGCGGTCGATCGCAAATCTGCGCAGATACGATCGGTAAGGGATCGAGCGTGGCGGAGGTGGCGGCTCGGCTTGCGCTGGATTTCCGTGTTGAACTGAACCATCGAACCAGTCGCCGTCTTGTTCGCCCATATCGGAGTCGTATTCGTCGTCGGACACGCTGCGTAGGGAAAACATTCAGTCTTAAATGAGTGACTCCGGTACGAAATAACTGACTCACTCAGAGTCGGGATCTACATCAAGCGAGATTTGAGATACAGCTGCCTCCGAGGCGGGCTCCTTGGAACAGGCCGGTCTTCGACTGACGCGATGGTCCGGAGACAATTCAAACGGCGGAGAGAAGATCGGGAGGAAGGGCAGCCTTTTCCCGGGTTCCTGCGCTCGGGTGGGCTTCCGTCGTGGGATATTGGAAGCGGCAGCGGCATCCGTTTCGTTCTCCCACAGGAATGCACAGCGCTTTGTAATCTCATCTTGCGCCTTGATGTAATCCATCTGCAGCTTTTGTGCAATTTCCCATTGCGGAGTTTGGGAGTACAGACAGATCGACAGAGCGGTAGTGCCTTTGAAGACTTCCACCCAAATGCTCTCCTCCGATGGCCCAGCGTCCGTGTTCTCGGTCGTTACGGCTAAGCATCTGAGAAGAATCTCAGGAATCTCAACAAAGATACGCTCCGTCCATTTGGGGTTCACAAGATTGTCCAGTTGAAGGCGGATACCATGGGCAAGTTGGAGGGTAGTGACGCTTCCAAGGCCCCATATCGACACATGTAGGCTTTGAATTGTTGCCAGGACAGTCGTTATGTCGGGTGCGATCGCAGCCATCGTGAGCACGTTGTTAACATTGGCATAATGAAATCCAAAGCACCGGAGAGCCCTTTGGACGGCTGGCAGTGCGGATGGTTGGAGTTCTCCGATGATTGGCCCAACTGTAACGCGCCAGTCGGCGGCGTACACAGCTCCTTTCGGTGGCAAGCCAAACAAGCGGTGACCTCGAATTGCGAAGTCTGCAAAAGCCACTGTTAGATGAGGTGCAACCAATAAATATTCGCACCATGCCGACCTTGAACGCATATAAAGTTTTTCTTGATGTCGGCTTGCGGGTGCGCTACCGAATTTTGAACGGATCCGCGAGTCCACCGGATAGGTTGTAGAATCACGTGCACATCTATCACTGAGTCAGCCTGTGCAGTTCTCATCGGTAGAGCGAACCCTTCAATCTTACCATGATAAAATTCATTGCTCCGACTTTCCGCTTGAATTTCGCCGATGTTCAAAATTGTTACATCCTGCAAATCGTAAAGACTCTCCGGTAGCATTGCAATGGCACTTTGCACGGACACTAAAATGATGACTTCAAAGGAATTTCCGACTTCCTGAGATACTACTAATCAGTCTCCTGTTGAGATGAATGAAACGTTGCCCGCACTTTACCTTCGTAGCTTCCTGCTTACGCCATGCTGTTTCCGTCTTGAGCGGGTCAGCCATCCGACTGCGATATTCGTCTGACGTTATGAAACTATTGTGTTCCCCAAGGTAATTCTCCTTAAAAAAGATGAGATGCGATACCAAGTACCCGTAGATAACTAAACTGACGGAAGATGCCTGTTCCAGCATTAATACGAGCAAAACCGTGTGCAAAACAAACGATGGCGTCACCTCCAACGTAATCGCCAAACAATCGATGAGACCCGGCGCAACTGCGCGGTGGTATCTATAGGTCCCAGCAATGATGAGATGCCCAGCAGTGCCCACTTCACGAGCCTTGTCTGTCATGAACGAGCCGATAGTATGAGACTTTGGGAAGCTCATGGTTACGCGGGTTTTTTTGGACTAAGCCGACAAAGTGAGCGAACGCATCTGAAAGAATGTCTGACAGAAATCACCTACCTCGATTTGAAAGCCAACGATTGTGCTCTCGGCCTCGAACATCATGAATGGAAGGTCAAAGTCCAAGCGTAATCGTGGCCCGCTCAGGATCAAGTAAGCTTTGAGAGCAATTAGCCGACCGTAGTTTTGTGAAAGATGCCGCGGTTCTCTTACTGTTATCGGCGAGGTCATTCGGCGAATTTATCACATTGTTTTGATTGACGCAAAAGTGCAGATCGAAATCCGTCATGGCGAGCTTGATTTTGTAAGTCATTGGCACGAAAAACTCCTGGGACGTGGGCGGGCCGGTGGACCAGTCCTTGACCAAGTCTGTCAACAGAGTGACATGATCTCGTAGGAGGAACATTTGCATGGAACTCATGGTGATATTGAACAACCAGACACGCCCGGCGTTCCATTGCAAAGGGCTGTGAAGTTGACATTCGACCTGGGAATTCATAAAACCCTCCGTTTAGCTTTGATGTTTGATTGTTCACTAACGGACACGTACTTTGAGCGATTGAGTGACCAGGATCGGAGCGTAGTTCAGACTGGATATGACAGAAACGTTGTCCAACGCAACGTGAACCAGGGTAATGTACCCGGCTTCGCCCATGATGAACGGGACGGTGATATCGATTGCACCATTACTGGATGTCTTCAGATCAATCCAGGCATAGGGCCGTCCAGTAGATCCGACCTTTATGTTTGCATTTTCGTCATCACCCAACGCATCGTCATAGTGGCGCCAATCCTAACAGAACTTATCAGCGAGAAGGCTAAAGAAAGCTTAAACCAAACCAACCTTGGATTGTTCTCGGAAAGGAACCCGGAAAGAGGTCGATCCCTGGAACTTTAGAAGGACCTTGAGCGCGAGAAATGTCCGAATAGCTCCTGGGCTAAGTTTCTCCGTTTTGCTGGAATTCCGGTATGCTACCGGGAAGAAGAACTTTTGTAACATCCCCCTACATCCACAAAATGTTAGGATTCACATGGTCAAACCACCCAACAACTTCGCCTCCAGCCATACCGTTGGCGGTCCGTCCAGGGACCGTAATGCATGGCACTGTCGGTCACGGTGACGTCTGGTCAGGAAGACTTCAACATTGCGCATTATGAACCGCTTTGCTTTGATTGTCCTACCAGTGCCCCATTCCGGCGGGAGATCGCCGTTGCCAATACCGGCGTCATCCTCTGGCATGTCTCCACTCAAGCTCGATTTTGCGTCTTTCTTCGGTGCCGGACCTACAAAGGTGAGGGGGTGAGACAGTGCGTAACAATAAAAGCCAAACAAGAATTACCTGGTACATCAGCATAATACCTGAGGTCTAGCCTCTTGCATTCTAAAACTGTGCTGACTTGCGCGTATTCTTCAAAGCGCCGGCGCTTGATCATAGGAACGTTGGCAAGCTTGTATCTGGATAATCCCGCCCAGTGTGTTTCCGCATCCTCCAGCATGATCTGTTCCTCTTTGCTTGCTCCCCAGATCATTCCACCTGTCATAAAGGTGGCGAGCTCACGGTACCAAGGACGCTTGGCACTACCCGAAGGTGAGACGGCGTTGCTTCTAAAGTAGGGCGAATGAGGGTGCACTTACTTATGTGACCTTATGCGGGCTGCTTGATTGAGAACAGGCTCGCGGTAATCCACATTCGTGCACAGGCTCGCCTTCATCTTCTTGAAAGCCAAATTCAGGTCGGTTCGATAGTAGTCATGGATCGAGCGGGACTGGTGACGTACAGCAACATCAGTTAAAACCATAACATTGCTCAAGGCCATGGACCCTCACCTTCACAGCCTCGTAGCTTCCAGAAGCCTCCTTGTAATGCAAGATTAAGATCGAAGGTAAGTCCGGCAGTCCGATGGTGATGGCTCCAGTAGACGAGACAATCTCGACGGGTAAGAACCATCGGAAGGTACTGTCTTTGGTTGCGCTATCCACAACTTCGTCTGGCATTTCCACTGCAGTGGTGACCGTGAATGAGCAGAGCAATCTCCAAGACATGAAGTGCTTAACACATATATGTGTACCTGTTACTACTTCCGGGGTGTCCGATGGTATTCCCGCTTCTGTACCATCTTTGCCCATTCGCTCCAACACCGTTTGTAGGTAATCATAGGCCGGCGTTCTATTGTAGATGAACCACTCGAGCCCGTCAAGCCGAACCATGAACCTGCATGGTAGATCTAAATGAAAGGCGTCGCCATGATTCAACATGCTGATCGTCCTTTCCGCCCGATCGGAATTGACGGGTAGTCACCTTGCGGCAGGAGATCCGATGATTCGGCCTCTTTCCGCACACGAGAAGCCCAGAAGCGAAATGTGACGTGCCCGCGGAGAACATGTATGGATTGGTTTCGGGAGTGGTATCGCAAGTTGCGAAAAAGTATCCTCCCGCTGAGCGGCGCAAAATGTAGCGACTCTGCGACGAAGGTACAACCACAATTCAATCAGCAAGCGTGCAGCCAGGGAGAGTTGACCAACTCTCTGTGAATACCAAGTTCTATGTAAGCTTTGTAGCTCCGCCAGGTGTATATACAGAGAAGGCGCCCGAGGACCTGCCCCAAAACGCGATTGAAGTAAAAGAAGTAGAAAAGGGCCACGATGGCAACAACCCATGTATAAACTGCGTGTTTGACGGTCGAAAGAATCACATAAGTACTAGCGTCTTCCCTTATGGGCGCCGCCCTTCACTTTACCTACGAAAGTCCAAAATTTGACTTGAACCCCCGCGTTGATTAGCTTTCTCTATCGTAAGAGACGATCCCGCGCGGAGAAGGAGGTTACATACTGCTGGGATCCTGCTGGTTGAAGTTCCCGAACGGAATCGGAAGCTCAGGGAAGGACGACATGGTCGCGGCAGTTAGGACATTTGACGGTTTCCGCGAAAGCGCGAGGAACCGAAAGTGACCGCCACAGGTGACCGCACAACAGCCGCACACACTCTGCGGCATTCTTGTCCGAGGGGTCAGACATCCTATCATAAAAGGCAAAAAATATTCCTGTTGCCGGGTGTGGGGTTCGAACCCACGCAGCTTTCGCTATGAGGCCTTAAATCTCACGTCTTAGACCAACTCGACCAACCCGGATTTTTTTCTCATTTCCCAATCTACAATTATCACACGTCAAAACAAAAGCCAGGTTCGAACCATCTGAAATGCCTTTTTTGTACAAAACTGGTGGAACCCAAACTGGACTTTAAGAATGTGTCCGTTCCGCAAACGGGAGATATGAATGAGATTCAAGCGGTACCATATTTACAAAACAATAGGTGCAACCATCAGCACGCGCTTTGACTACCGACGATGTCCTCCAGCGAAAGGAACTGGGGACATCTGGCCGGTATGCCGTGACCGCTTGCTCGGAGCGTGCAAGGTTGGGAGCCCACTGCCGACCATCCCTCCGGTTCCGTTAGAAAGACGGCGGGGGGACGTTTGGGCAGCCGCCTGCGAACGAGCGACGCCTCCTGATCGTATGCTGTTGGCGCCGAGCCAATGCAAGGAGTCTCGACTTCCTCGAAGAGCGAGAGGTTCCGGTTGCTGATAATATTGCTGCTGCTGTTGCTGCTGTGGGTTGTGGTTAAGCATTCGAGTGCTGTTTCGTGTATTCGCCGCCTGTGGACCGCTGCCGAAACCCGCAGCGGTGGGCGAGGAGTGTGAGTGCTGATGGGCGTCGCGCGGCCCGAGTCTATTCTGCGAGTGCAGATGGTGCGGGACGCGCGCGGGCGATCGGTGCAATCCGGCAAACAGTGGATCCACAACGGGCGCGTTATGTGATTTCGCGTGGAGGCGACCGCCTGGGACGGCGAGATTGGCAGGGTTAAAGTTGCTTCCGTATCCACCAGATGCGGAGGGCATAGGCTCCACTGACGGTGGTGGTTGTCGGTACGAATTCGCGCGCAAAGGTTTCGCAGGAGCGGGAAAAGCGTTGGAAACGGCCATCAAGGGCGGGATGGAGTTGTAGCGCGGAGCGCGAGCGGGGAGCGGTCTAGGGAGGTAGGGGTTGGTGGGCTGGATAAAACTAAGTCCTAGGGGAAGCGAGTAAGCCGAGGGGTAAAGGAACAAATTGAGAAAACGAAAAGATTCGGTGAGCAATGAGGATAAGCTCTTCCTGCATGGTGTACCCTCTCATTCACCTTTTACTTGAAGGAGTCGCTCGCGGGACCCACCCAGATCCAGGTTCTCTACCGATTGAGAGAAAAAGCTGGTGAGAAAGTTCTGTTGCTTGTTGCTTGACGGTGGCGATGCGACTGGTGATGGTGATGATGATCCCGCATGAGGTGAGACATGCTCAGAGTGTTTTGTTATGCAGGATTCCGTATCTGGTGGCTCATCGAGGTTCTTATTACCCGGAAGGTCAGCGTGGCTAGTGGAAAGTTGATTGGACGATGATTGTTGATTATTCGAGGTGTTGAAAAATGAAGCTTTCGAGTGCTGGAATGCATCCGAGCTCCGATTTGTGGCGGGATCACGATCTAGGAAGCCTGGTAGGCGAGCTCTGCGCTGATTTGATGGTGAAGCTGAAGGCTTGGCTGCTGCCTGCAAGCCTGTGCGGCGCTCCCTCACATGTGGTAGGGGAGATCGCTGTTGTGGTTGCGAGGTGCTATCCCCTTGTCCCCATCCAGATATCCCGTCGTTGTTTCCCGACAGCTCGTCAAGATAGGAGTCAAATTGCGCGCCACTTCCTTCGTTAGGCTTTTCGATGCCAGAACTTATGCCCGGAAGAGGATTGTAGACTCTGCCTAAGCCCAAAGCCCCGCTGTCCGTGGCGTCAACCGCAGACGGAGGACGCGAGGGTTCCCGCGAATGACGGGACGAGAGCACGGATCGTCGCTGAGGCACAGGAGATATCGCCGGGGATTTCCTCCGTCTACTTGCTGATGGTTGTCGGCTTTTGGGTACTGGGATGGCAAGGGGAACAGGGGTCTTTGACGCGGTACCACGGCGAGAAGATGTTTCAGCGTTTGGATTTGACCACTGAGAGGAAATCTCCAGGGAGTGGTCGGGAGAAAGACTCTTGTCCGGCACCAAGCGTCCAATATGGCTCATCATCTCCTGTGTAAAAGTGACGTCCTTTCCCGAATCGCCTTTTAGAGATATCTGAGGAGCACCAGAAAACGTTCCCGAATGTCGATCTGGCGACAATGTCTTTGAACTCCGCCGTGCGAGCGTTCCATCGGACCCTAGAGCAGATGCTGCTGCTGCGAGTGCATTCTGTCCTGCCAACGCGTTGAGCTCGTTCTCGATCAGCATCAAATCCAGAGATGAGGCTACTGAAGCTGTCCGATCCAGCCCTCTAAGGCTTCTGTGACGCTCGAGTGTGCTCTCTGCTTCCTCCGAGTCCTCAAGTTGTTGTTGGACCGTCAGGCGCACTTCCTCCTGACTGCCATCCGCTTGCACATTTTCCTGCACAAGGTCCAAGGCTGGACCGACGGGTGGGGCAGCCAACGCAGTTTTGGCAAACGACGTGTCCCACATGTCCGCGAACCAGGGATGTTGCAAAGCTTCCTGCGCTGTTGGCCTTGCGTTCGGGTCATACTTCAGCATGTCGGCGAGCAATTGTAATGGCCCATCCGTCGCGTTCGGTATCAGCTGTGCGAGAGGCACACATGGCATCTGTGGGAATCGAAACTTCATCCCTCCGGCAAGTCGTAATCCTTCTGGCCACGGTCCTCCTGCGGTGATATGATCGCGTGGTCGTTGCGCATCTGCGGACTTCGTATTACTGGCAGGATCTATCATGGGGGACGCCCCACCTCCCATCTCGGGGGTGCCGAGGATCTCCACAATCTTGAAGAGTTGATCCATCTCCGAATTTCCAGGAAATAGTGGGCGAAGAGTGAAGAGTTCCGCGAAGATACAACCGACAGCCCATATGTCGATAGGTGAAGAGTATGAGGTGGATCGTAGAATAATCTCTGGTGCTCGATACCTTGCGTACGTGGACCAACCGAGATTCAGCACATGCAAGAACGCGAGACGTCGGTAGCTGTATGGCTTACCATCGTGTGCTGACGTATTCTGTATATGGCGGTCGACTTCGGATCTCCCTCGCCAAGCCGAAATCCGCGAGCTTCACGACTTTGCCGCTCATCAAGAGATTTTCTGAGGAATAAAATCATCAGACATGTGTAGGCCGCCAGCATCTGCCCTTGCGACGCCGTACCTGGCTTCATGTCGCGGTGGAAGAACCCGTGCTTGTGCATGTGCGCGAGTCCGAGAAGCACTTGAAATCTGCAATGAGCAAATCAGATGGCTGCGCATCAAGGGTTTCGACGTCCATGTTCAGCGTCTCACATCAAGCTTTTGACCTCCATCTCGGAAAAGAGCTCGCCGTCCCGATGCTTTGTCAGCTGGTACAGATTGCCTTCCATGTATTCGAAGACAAAGTGCAGCTCGTCGTTTTCGCGCAGAACCTCCTTCAGCTTGACAATGTTTGGATGGTTGCTGAGCTTGACGAGCGACTTCACTTCGCGAAGGTTGACGGCCTCCTCCCAGTTGTAGTACTTTTGCTTCATCTTCTTGATAGCTACCTGCATTGAGAAGAGGCATCGTTTAGCATGAGCAGCCTATGCGAACGGACGCAGGATGGACAGCAACGAAGCAACTGACGCACCAGCTCGCCCGTCTCATTGTGCTGGCCCTTGAGGACCACGCCGAAGGAACCATCTCCGATCTGTTTGGTCACCAGATATTTGTTCATGCTGGTGAGGTGCTCGGCTCAGCCACAAGGAGACCGCTCGACCCGGTGAAGGGCGATGCTGACGGACGGCGGCAGCGGGAGATGTGCGCGGAAGAGGCTGAGGTATGGAGGTACGGAAGCTACGTCTGCCTGGTGAGGTCGCTGTTGACGGGATGAAGAAAAGTCGCGGACAACGTCATGAAGCGGGAAAGCGTGGCTCCTATATCCTCTGGAGGGATTGCAGATGCGATGGGGCAAGGAGCACGTGTAGCAGCTGTACTGTATAGTTATGCGGGCAGAAAGGATGGGAAAGGGGATACAGGGAAGAGGAACGCGCTTTCGCGAGGAGAGAGAGAGAGGTGAGAGAGTGAAGGTTGAGTCAGCTCAGGCTGCTGTCGAGAACAACAGCACTCCTCCGTCCCTCCGTCACCTCCCCGAGCTTTGGTTGTCTTCTTGTGCTGGCCGCTTTTTTCTCCACGCAGACCCTTGCTCTTTTCGATAGCGATTTCAACGGTGATCTGCTCGCAAAACCATGACGGAACGGTCCTACGAGGCAAGATGGAAGGCAGAACGTCTTCAACGTGTTAGGGCCGAGGTACTTGTGCATCACTACCGCAGAGCATTGTTACAATATCTTCAATTCTTTTGAGCAGATCAAGCAGGATGTCGCCGAGATTGCCCTCAGAGAGCAGGAGGTAAGTTGCATTCCCATCTAGCAACGCAGAGCATTCATGCCAACAGACCTTGATGCAACCAGGCAATCATCCCGACATTGCTGGCCAGGTACTGCGTCCAGATCCTTGCACTTCTGCGAATAGTCGTGTAACGATATCGTTGATAGAGAGGCGGACGGCCCGACGCCCCCCTCTTCGCCGGAAGGATCCGATGACACAGTCAGCAGCTCCCATGATACATGTCACTTATGCGCAAAGTCAAGTCACACTCTGGTGTGTTGCGAAGCGGACGGGTGTCGGCGCACCGTCTGCCAGGCTTGCTTTCTGCGGGAAGGGTGGGATTGGTTGGCCGCCCTCGCGGACGACTCCTGGACATGCTGCCACTGCAGAGGTAGGGTGTCCATCATCTAATATGAATCATCAAGCATTTCTTATTCAATCCTGCTCGGAAACGACTAGGTGTGTGCCCGTCTGCGTCAAGGTGCTCCAGAAGGACGCTGTCGGAAACGAGAAGCAGGAAAGCTATTGCTTGGGACACGGATGAGATCGAAAAGGTCGAGTTGGCCGCTAATCGGGATGCATGCGTAGAGTGCTCCAACGGAGGGGTAAGTGAAGTGAGCTTTGTGGGGCCAGTTTTGAAATGACGTGTCGGCTCATCCTGCGTTTCACCGTGAACACCAGGTCCTTTTGTGCTGCGACGGATGCGTCGCCGCCTTCCATTTCGAGTGCATTGATATCGAGCAGGTATTTCAGCACTTCGATGATTTTTGTCAAAAACATTCCACGAACTTGCGCCGGCAGGACACGGTTGGAGACACATGGTTATGCAGCGCATGCAGCGTAAGTACTCATCGCCGAAGAATTGCTAGATCGCGAGCTCAACTCTCTTCCTACAGTTGAGCGCTAGTCTAGACGCCACTAGTCCTCCATGGAGATCAAAGCCTGTTGTTCTTTCCCTTTTCGACGGCATCGGTGCCGCGTTCGTTGCTCTCCGAAAGCTTGGCTGCGAGCCTGCAACTTACTTCTCCTGCGAGATCGACCAAACGGCCACGACCGTTCTCGACAATTACCCGCCGGCAAAGGGCATCCTTCATCAGCTCGGTGACGTCCGCCTGTTGGATCCGGCCCGTGACCTTGCTCGCTGGGTGCCGGCGGAAGGCCAAGAGCCTGGAATCGATCTGCTGATCGGCGGTTCCCCTTGCCAGGATCTCTCCCGTCTGGGAAAAGGGCGAGGCCTCGTTGACGGAGAGCAGTCGTCACTGTTTTTCGAGTATCTACGAATTCTCCGAACCTGCAAGCCGCGCTATTTTTTTTTGGAAAATGTACTGATGAGTTCCGAGAACAGCGACATGATCGACGCTGAGCTCGGAGTCACCGGCGTTGCCTTGGATGCTGCTGATCTGTCGCCTGGACATAGGAGAAGAATGTATGTCTTATCATAAACCAAGCGCACAACCACAAGCTAGAAGGTCGACCCTCACAACAGTCAAATTCATATTAGGTACTGGACAAATCTGCCGATTCGATTGATTCCGGAATATGTCGACCGTCCTTTGCGTGCTCAGGACGTCGTAGTCGATGAAGCTCGCTGCGAAGGCGAAAAAGCAGTTTGCATCACGAAAGGGAATATGACACCTCACATGTAAGTGCGCTTGTAGCTGTGTCCACGTTGTAGTACGCTCACATGTGCGGTCGTAGCAATGACTCGCGCTTTAACGTCCTCTGGTATCCCTCGGGTCGTCGTCGCACTTTCCATGCCCTGGAAGTTGAGCGCCTGATGGGCTTCCCTGGTAAGTGGCTTGCATTACTTTGGACTGCACGCCGACGAATCTCTGCTGAACTCCAGAAAGACTTTTACACCGACGGCGTCGAATCCCGCTCACAAAGATGGGGTCATCTCGGAAACTCGTTCTCGGTATACGCTGTTAGCCATATTTTGTCAAGCGTCTTCAAAGGCCCGCTCGTTGCCGAAGATCTCCGGTGGATCTCTCCGGACGGCACCAAAGCACAGAACGCACTGGGCGATCTGGGACTGACACAGAACACAGGGAGCACGAACTCAGCAGTCTCTACTGTAATCGTCCCACCCGTTTTGCCTGTCGTCAGCCTCACTCTCGGCGAACGATTGAAGTGTCATCGCCTTGTCCGGGCATACTCACGCGCAGTTGACGATTTCAATCCAAGGCCCGCGACAATGCAGCGCGAAAACCGCGGAAGCGTATCTGCGGGTGACGCGTCTCGACAAGATTCCCCTCTTCAGATTGTTGATGGAAAGATTGACGCAATCACTCCATCTGACGGCTACAAGACTATGGCGGCATGCTTGGGAGAGCTCAAAGCAGCCGCCATAACCCAGTTCAACATGTACAAACTCCGGAACAAGAAGCGAGCTTTGACTCAGTTTCTCGAAACGCTCGACGAAATTGAGGTCGATGATTCGGACATTTGGTTGCGGGAAGGCGTGAGTAAATCATGTTCGAATCTTATTTACCGCGAATAGCTAAACCCTTTCGATAGGCTTCGGTCTTCGTTTCTCCCGAGGCATTCAAGGCGAAGTCAGCAAAGAAACGCAAGTTGAGCCCCGAGCAAGGCTGGCCCGCTTTAGTAAGTTTTGTGATGATTCCCTTGCCTTCGTGCCCGGTCAAATGCTCAACTCTCTGAAGGTGATTCCGCGTGCGGAACTAGGTAATGACATTCCTGTCGTCCCGCGGCCCGGGCAGGTTGTGGTACGCTACTTCGAGGACTGCTCCTTGTAAGAAAAGACTTTGGCGCGTCGGAGATCGCGATCCGATACTAACGCCATTCCACAGTTCAGCAGTTTCTACTAGTGCTGTGTCGCCGATAGTCCCGGAGACGGTCATCGCAATGTTTGGGGCAGATCTGAGTGGAGCCCCGGTTCCTCTTCGTCGTGCCATCGGTTTCCTTCGCAATGGCGTAGTGCCCTCAGCCTTTATGTGGCAGAAGTTTGGAGAGAGCGGGCTTTACTTCACAGTTGACACACCCAGCTCGCTCAAGCAAAAAGTTATCGACGCTGTGCGGTCTACTCAAGATCTAAGCTCCGCAGTTCTGGCGACCGATATCCATTTGGATCAAGGTGCGAAGGAGTGCAAGGCATGCGGCACAGACTCGACTCCATGTTGGAGAAACGGTCATGATGGCGCGCTTGAGTTGTGCAATCAATGCGCGCTGGACCTTTACGAGGCAACGGTTCCGCGGATCCCCGTAACGCCCTACAGCAAAGAACGCTTTGACCATTGTCAGGACAAGTCGTAAGATCTACTGCCGTCCTGGCGAAATTCGATTCAATAGTGCGTTAATATCTGCTGTTTCGTCTTTAGGAAAAACAACACGGCTCATCGCTACTATGCGACTAAGCGACTTATTCCCTTCGAGACGTGGGATAAACAGCAAATTGCTGCGAAGGGACTTCCTTTACTCGATTCAGCGTAAAAGAGTTAGTATAACCCTCGTTTTAGCTCGAACCCCGAACCTCTCACCCAGTACCGTTCGCCACAAACCATCGGTTAGAAACGTTACATGCTATTATCACGACTTCGTAAACCTGCGTCTCGCAACTCATGTTTTTGAAGTCAAGGGAAGCCCCGACTTTTTCATGCGACGCGTGGTGTCTAACGAGGATGCAACCTGTTGCCTGACTTTCGGCACCAGCACCTTCTGCCTAGTAAAAGGAAGATGCGCCCGACTTACACGATAGGAAGAATAATATCGCACAGGAGTTACCTTTGGAGACGTTGGGAAGGAACGATGAAAGCTTTTCGTGTTCTCGCCGTGCGAAGATGCCGAAAGCTCAGACGCGGAAGGGTGAGATATCCTTTGCGAAATGGTCCGTCATCTCGTTCCCAGAGAGCTGCCTGAACCTTCCCGCTTTATGTCGCCCTCGCCCTCAGTTGCCTGTATACCTTCCCATCTTGCTCCCTTCCAATTCTCAACCTTTCAACAACCAGTACTCGCCAGGGACTCATTTCTTCTAGCACCCGTCCTGCTCTCGGATTCATCTTTCGGGTCTTCTTCCGTTGCCTCTTGGACGACCCGTCCGGCCGCCCAACCTCTTTTTCCTAACGCGAACGCACAGAACCCGACAATGCCTGGCGGTGCGTAAACTTCGCAGCGATTCGGACTGGATTTGCATTTCTGGGGCGCTTGGACTTATAATGAGTCACGTGCGCAGGTCCCGACGAGTGGCTTGAGCTGGTCAAGAAATGTCAATACCTTCCAGAACCGGACATTAAGAAGCTCTGCGAAATGGTGCGTTAAACACGATGCTCTCGGGGCGATGAAACGGGCTGGAGCTATATGGGGTGATGGTGCTGCGGCTGGCTTTTCCTCGTTGTCGAACTGCCGGTCGTCACAGGATCTCTGAAGACCAAGAAGTGTTCTCATACTATTCCAACTTTTCAGGTCAAAGAGCTCTTGATGGAAGAGTCCAACATTCAACCCGTTCAGTCGCCAGTTACCGTGTGTGGCGATATCCACGGTCAGTTCTATGACCTACTCGAACTTTTCCGGGTAGGAGGGGAAGTTCCGAGTACGAGCTATATCTTTATGGTAAGCTAGGAGGGTGTAACTCGTGCATGAATGGCAATCAAGAAATGGTCTCCTTATCGTCAATCTTTAGGGAGACTTTGTGGATCGCGGTTACTACAGTTTAGAGACTTTTACATTGCTGCTGGTGTTGAAAGCAAGGTGCGCTTGCCTGTGACATTTGTCAGCCGGTTCGAATCTCGCTCAACGTATGATATAGATACCCAGACAAGATCACATTGCTCAGGGGAAATCACGAGAGTAGACAAATTACCCAGGTGTATGGATTTTATGGTACGGTTTCTCAAAGTGCTGCAGAGGTAACTGCGCAGTCACGTTCTAATCTTTACGCCGCTTTTAGACGAATGTCAAACGAAGTACGGAAACCCGAATGTGTGGAAGTACTGCTGCTCTGTCTTTGATTATCTAACATTGGCAGCGGTATGTGTTTAGGTGTTTTAAAGACTTCCCGTGATTGCTCCTAACATACGTTGCGTGCGTCGTATAGATCGTCGACGGCCGGGTGCTTTGCGTACATGGGGGACTTTCTCCGGACGTGCGAACATTGGATCAGATTCGGACGATACAGCGCTGTCAGGAGATTCCACATGAGGGCGCATTCTGCGGTAAGCCTAGGCTCTTGTTAAAGTTTGAACGTGAAGAACGCGCTCTGACCCTTCGGTTTCCATGTTAGATCTCATGTGGTCGGATCCCGAGGATATTTCGACGTGGGCGGTGAGCCCGCGTGGCGCCGGCTGGCTCTTTGGGAGTAAAGTGACGTCTGAGGTACGGCCTCCCGTAGCTCATAACCCAGATTTATAAATATCAAGCTCATTATCGCCTCCCTGTTTTAGTTCAACCACGTCAACAGCCTAAAACTTATTGCGCGGGCGCACCAGCTAGTTCAAGAGGGTTTCAAGTATCACTACGAGGATGAGAATTTGGTCACAGTATGGTCCGCGCCAAACTACTGCTATCGTTGCGGCAACGTGGCGTCCATCATGGCCATTGATGAGTCTCTCGAGATCAACAAGGACTCGTTCAAGCTCTTCAATGCCGTTCCAGACACGGAGCGCGTGGTACCACCTCGGCAAAACACTCCCTACTTCTTGTAGCCTGCTCCAACTCCTCGCTGCTGTATTTGGTTTTGCTGAGAAACGACGTTGCCGCTATTCGAAACTCCTACTCTCTGTCTCTCATCGAATCCCTCTCACTTTTTCCTTATCATCGCCGTTTGTCTTCCTTTACGTTTTATTTTTGCGAGATTTATGGAACATTTGATATGCTTGATCTGCTTGTCGGACTGCAATCATGAGTTTTCCGGGCCCTGTCAATTTTGCTACACCCACAGGATCGTCCCGCTCAAGATCCTCCAAGATTTCGCAAGACAATCGCGACTTGCTCCCCTTCAAGCCGTTCCGTCATCCAAAGCCATGAGTGAGACCAGCTACCTCGTTGAATATGCTACCAGTGGGCGCGCAAAATGTAAGTCTGGCAAGCATTGTCAGGAAGTTATCAAGGTGGGCCACTTTTTGGGAGTTTCCTTGGGATTGATAAACAGAGTTGAGAGCTGACATGAACTCTTCTTTAAGAAAGGAGAACTTCGCACCGGTACATCATTCGAAGGTCAGGGCGCAATACCAATGACTTCGTTCCGCCACTGGTTAGTTCCTCGATCTTTCTGAGACCTTACGTAACTTTTTGACCGACTGGTTCATATTTGCAAAGGCGCTGCGTGACCACCAAGGTTCTCCACAACATGAAAGCTGCTGTTGGAGAAGATGTCAGCGCCCTCAATGGATTTGACTCGCTCACCGAGGAGGATCAGAAGCTGGTGGCCGACGCGTGGGAAAAGGGTGAAATGGTGAGCAGGCTTCTCAGCGGTTGGTTGTCGCTTAGATTGCACGGAAGGGCGGACGACTTACCTTTCCGGCAAAACTTAGCCTCCAAAAGAATCCGACGATGCGGAGGAGGACGACGAGAAATTCAAGGCCCCCGCCAAGAGCAGGGAAAAGAAAGTTTCCCGGAAAGACAAGGATGAGGCCAAGCCCGCTGACAGAAAGCGTGGCAGCAAAAAGGCCGAGGAGTCTGACGAAGAGACCGACACCGATGAGAAACCTGCTTCTAAGAAGAAGACGAGCAAACCGTCGAAGAAGGCCGAACGCGAAGACGGGGAGCGCAGGGCAAAGGCTGATACCAAGAAGACAACTCGTCAGAAAAGTGCCGATGAAGTAAGCGAAGATGAGGATGCGAAGACCAAAGCTCCCAAGAAAGCCAAGAAGGCAGAGCCCAAGACCAAGGCAGCACTTCATTCGGACGAGGAGGAGACTGACACTAAGCCGGTTACCGCGAAGGATGCCATGGACGTGAATGAGAAGAAGAAAGTTTCGTCCAAAAGAAAGCATTCTGAGAAGGATGACGGCGACAAGACCGAGGAGGACGAGAATGAGAAGCCCACCAAGAAAAGTCACGCGAAGAAAGGTATGGTTGTGCCTTCGGGACTCGTACACAGAAGTTCGCACTCTGATATTTGACCCTGACTGATTGCCTCCTAGCTGAGCCGAGAAAGGAGGGAACACGAGCGCAACCCAAGCGCGGCGTGAATGCTTAGGGAATCGTCCTTGAGCGGGGATGGCTCGTGGGGAGAGGGGGGCAAGGGAAGGGTTTCGCATGGTTTTGACCATGTCTTGCTTTGCTACAATACGGCATCAGCATGATCTCCAGAGCCGTTGTGCAGAGGCGAAAAGCGTGTTCTTTACCGAGTTGCGGGACGCAGATCCTAGCCGCGGATCCTAGCCGCGGATCCTAGCCGCGGGACCAGATTCTAGCGCGGTCGACAAGAGTCTCGAAACGGGTACCCTGGAGGCAGAAAGTCGTGTGCCATAGCTCTGCAGCGTCGAGTAGAGGGTTACACTCGCGTCGAGCGTTCACAGGGGCTCCTGCGACCCCTGAAGCGCCAGATGTGTTGTCCGTCTGTGCAGCACGCTATGACGCCCAGGTATGATGGTTATGCACGGACGGCGGTGACTGAACTTTCGAAGGCTTGGTCGGTGGGAACCCTCCCAGTCATGGGGTTGACATACCAGCCATCGATGACTAATAAATTTCCGCATCGCGGTCTTTTCAAACGGAAGTTGAACCGAAAAACGAAGCTCAAAGAAGCCGATCTCTTCCCGCATTCACTCCACCTTTCCGAAAGTCTCAACGAATCACCGACCGTCATGGGTGCCGAGAACTCGAAGCCAGCCGGGGCCACTGACCCTACCAACACCACTGCTTCCCCAACATCCATAACATCCGATGCCAGCGCACCCAAGGAAAAGTGCAAGCCATGCTGCGCTTGCCCCGAGACGCGCAAGGTCCGCGACGAGTGCGTCATCAACAACGGGGAGGAGAAGTGTGCAGACCTGATCAAGGCGCATCAGGACTGCATGCGCGCTCAGGGCTTCAACATCTGAGCAATCGGTCCATCCACTCCTGCCGCCCTAATCCGCAAGGTATTAGCCTGCGGCCAGGTTGTGTGTGTGCCACGACACCACGCTTATACACCTGCGTTTCGGTCGTCGATAGCTTAATACCAACGCCCGGCATCTTCCGAGCCCCAAGCATCGAAGGCGGTGTCCAGCCCCCGTTACTGTAGTCTCATGACAATATACTATTTAATCAGATTGATACTCGCAATTTTTAATATCGAATGCGAGTGCATGATGGCATTGTCCTGGGGTTCACGGCAGGTGACAATTACCGTGACATATTAGGCTTCCCGTCCTCACATACCTGGGGGGTTTGGCCCATTGGCCATACGATGCTGCCATGCTAGAATTTCTACCCTAACCCTACCTGATTCATCATACCATCACATCATCAAATCGCGTGCTTGCCCAAATTGCAATAGCATTCAGCGCGCTCGCTCGACTCTTCCGAAAGGCTATTCTCGCATTTGGGGAACAGCACCGAATAATGACCGCAACCTCATCGACTCCGTCCAACATCACATGGCATGAAGGGGCGGTCACGCGAGACGAGCGCGAGACTCTCCTCGGCCACAAGGTAAGCTCGAAATTTCCTTCTCACCGCGTGTTTGTCAAGAACTGACAACTACCCGTCGAACAAGGGCTTAACGGTATGGCTCACCGGCCTCTCAGCATCTGGAAAATCGACCATCGCATCAGCGCTTGAGCAGCGACTGCTGCACGCATCCATAACGGCGTACCGACTCGATGGCGACAACGTCAGGTTCGGGTTGAACAAGAATCTCGGATTCTCGCCCGCAGACCGTACAGAAAACATTCGACGCATCGCGGAGGTGGCCAAGCTGTTTGCCGACTCGGCAGTGGTTGCCATCTCGTCCTTCATATCGCCGTACAAGGCTGACCGGGATGACGCGCGCGCCTTGCACGAAAGTGCAAAACTACCGTTCGTGGAGGTTTACGTTGACGTGCCACTGGAAGTTGCGGAACAGAGAGATCCGAAGGGACTTTATAAGAAGGCGCGCGCGGGCGAGATCAAAGGTGCATCTCGGGCTTTCGATATGATGCGGGACTGATTCGGCAGGCTAAACCCTGCAATCCCCCCAGAGTTTACTGGCATCGATGCTCCTTATGAGGCGCCTGCCAACCCAGAGTTGCATCTTCGGGCCGATCAGCTTTCTGTACATGGAAGCGTGGAGGTAGAGCCCAAAGATCGGACGATTTCTCGTAGCTTGTCGAGACTGATCGACTCCGTGCCCAATTAGAAAATCTACTACTTCCTGGCGGAGAAGGGTTACATTCCGGCGTAGAACTTGGGCGTCAAACTATGGGGAGGGTTATATCTCTATAGAGGCGGGCATGTGCCGCCAGTAGGTGATGGATACAGGCTAGAACGGGTACACAAAAGTGTTCTATTCACAACCTCTACTCTTCAAAATACAAAATTCAAAAATGGATTCAGTGTGGATCATCGCTCCCGCAAGGCCCGTGTTCGTTCCCTTGTCCCTCATCAGAAAGCAAACTGAGACTCATTTGCTTGTCCGTGATCCATAGGTTGCGAGTGTGCATAACCGAGAGCCTTGACTGGGCGGTCGCGATGGAACCCCGGCGCGAGGAGATGGTCTTCTTGAGAATACTTAAAGGCGACACCTTGCCTTGCTCCATGTCGGGCTCGACTGGCATTAACTCGGAGCTTCGCTGCGTATGCAGCGTGACGGTCGAGGCGTCAACACCCGTGGCTAATGGAGTTTCGCATTTGCCGCACCCTGCGTCATCGATGACGATGGATGCGCCTCCAACCTCTCCCCCGGAATCGCTGTCTTCCTCGTTCTCAGCACCATCCGGCGCGCCCTCCGATACCGTCGGCGGCCGCCTAAGCCGCCGGACCGTCGGCTCGTCCAGAGGGCCCAGGTAGCTGTATCGTATCCGACGTAACGTTCGTCGTACTCGAGGAATGGCCATGAAAATGGTCACGCCGACGCCGACCATGAGGCCGGCGACTTGTAACGTCTTGATCAAAGACGTGTAATCCACCCCCGACGTCAAGGCGGAATCTCCAAGAGAAAGTCCAGCTTCCAGGAGGAGAATAAGCAATAGTAGTTCCTCCATGCGGTTATCTCGTGTCCGTCGCCATGGTCGGACGACGAACGCCAGCGTCAGGAGGTTCGTGAACGCAAAGATGAGTGCCGATACCGCTTTTGCAGTCTGAAGAAAAAAGCAGCAAGTCAGCAAAAACATCGTCGGCATTACCCCAGGATCACTATCATAAAGCGGGTATATCTTACCGGATCGAAGACGGTATAGACATCGAGAAGAACGACTCCGAGTTTCCTCGCCAGGAAGACAAATTCGAAGAACCAATATCGAGGCTTGAAATCGGCGTAGATCTGTTCCAGCGCCTCAACCCAGAATCGCGTTCCGCCTCGGGCCCGCGTCAGCAGAGCCCACTTGAGAAAGCCAAGAAGGAAAAGCGGGAGCCCGACAACCCAGACGAGGACGGCTACCCATGCGAGCGCCCACCATGTCTTGTGTATGCCCTGTCGACAGGGTTGATCGGGAGCTTCCGAAACCACGTGCTCGTCGGCGATGTAAGAGCAGGAGAGGATCTGGAGGATCACTCTGTGAAGCCCCACCACCAACAAAAACTGGTAAGCACCTGATCTCAGAAGCAAAAGCAAAAATTGGCATGTCTTACCTGGAAAGGAGGAGGTACGCCCACAAGATGATGAAGAGGAAGGCGTTGATCCAAGCGATGACTGCCTTCTTTGGCATGGTGTGACCCGTTCGAACAACACCCTCCCCAGCTACAGGTATGTCATTCCTTCGGTCCCAGCGGTCCTTTCCGAAATACCACGCTTTCAGGAAGATAGCCCAAATAACGCAACTGGAAATTCCGACTAGCGGGTAGAATCCGCCGAACAAGAGCTTCTCGAAATTGCTGAGACGAAGGATGCACGTCGTACCGCTGATGTCGTTGATCCAGTCAAAAGTGAGGTTGAGCGTTTGCGTCATCGCCGTGAACTGAGGGGACGCCGGGAGGAGTAGGTACGAATATTGGACGAAGAAGACGAGAGTGGCGGATATAGAGGATTTGCAGAGCGCCGGGTATCGGATCAAAAAGCCGGTCATGACCAAAGCAGCTAAAATGGGGATCAGAAGCCATAATGGCGCTTCGCTATCGCAAAGCTCGCAGACGCCGCTGCCTCTCCAATCGCTGGTTCGCGAAAAAAGTTGCCGAAATCAGCTCTCGTGTGTAGGCTCGAAGATTAAATAGACCGTTGGCGCAATGCCTACCTGTAATCTGGATCACACTCTGAACACAGAATCCCGCCGCGATGCTCGGCGCATTGTCCGTCCCCGAGACATTGGCCCGTAGCGCATCTCCATACTTGCGGAACTGCGTTCACGTCGGTCACAGGCGCCATCCAAAAACCAGGATTTGCTGGGAAAAAGGGTTCAGCGTAAACAGCGTGCTTCTGATGACCTATAGACATATCTCTATGGAGACGTACCTGTTACGTTCGCGCCTTGGCAAGTAGCCTAGTGTGCGTTTGAGAGGAAAGCCTCATCGTGAGAGAAGGCCAAGTCGTTAGATGAGGAGACATACATACCCCAGCTGGGCATGGCAAGCAATGGGTATCTGGGATGAGAGAATACGAATTTAGACATTGCGTGCATCGATACGGCATTGTTGTAGGATCATCGATCGGTTGATAACCTATACAGATGGGAAGAAGTGCGCAGTCAGCATTTTTAAGCAACGAGAGCGCCGACAAACCTTACACTACTGAACACATACCAGCGCCGCATGTTGCAATCCTGACCGGCACGTTGGTACTTAGTAAATTGTCACTGCTCACTCCTAAATTGTAAAGTCCACCCAGAAGACCCAGTATGGCGAACGGTCCGAACACGGCTGTTCCATCCTCGATGAGTTTCTTCGAGATGCCTTGACCAACAAGCGTGATTGGAACTGTGAGCGAGGGATCGGCAGGAGCCGGTGTCAGGCTGATTGTGATCTCTTCCTGTGTATCGGTCACCAGGTTTCCGAACAGGTCGTGGATTGCCGCCGTGATGCTGATCGTCTGCCTTGGCGACGCTTTCACCCACTGCGGACTCGTGATCAAGCGAACGGCGGAGCTCGCTTCGTTGCTGCCGTAAGATGCAGTATTGCCGTAGATTGCACATGTACCCTCGGGACAGGTCAAAAACCTTTTGGCGCCCGAGTAAAACACTCCACCGCCTCCACCGCCAGCATCAACGACGGCTGTTTCGGATCCGTCCTCGTCTCCGTCAGAAGTGGTATCTTTGTCACTGGCGGCGACGATCTGGCGTGCGACGAAACGAGCCGATCGCGAAGTGCTTGTGTAGGAAATAGCGGAGCCGACGGGTGGATCGATCAGCTTCGCTTCGTTCTTCGATATATGCGTTTCGCAGTCCATCGTGTTTCCTCCTGTTGCCATCCACATGGCGCCGCCGAAGCGACCTATGTTGTTGTACATCCCCGAACCATTGAGCGCCAGTGGTACGCTTGAGTCCACGGCGATCGCCCCTCCTGTAATGGCCACGTTTGACACCAACGTGGTGTTCTTGACAGAAAAGGTCGTTCCGGCTGGCGGGACGCCCGTTGAATGCAACGCGATGCCGCCCCCGCTCACAGCAGCCAAGTTTTCTGCAAAGTAGGAGTCATGTATGGCGCCCTTTGCGATGGAGGCAAAGTACAATCCCCCTGAACAAGATGTCATCTGGGCTTGAGTTATAACTCGACGTTTTGTGATAAGTTCTCCAGCGTACCTCCCGAAGCCGCTGCTGTGTTGCCTGTCAAATGACACCGTTCCAGCGTCATGCCACTATTCCCGCTGACGAGCAGCGCTCCTATACATGACATTTTCTGGGATTGAGTTACCATTCAGCACTTCATTCCGAGGTTCCCAGCGCACCTCCAGAAGTGGCAGCGGTGTTGTTGAGAAACCTTGTATCTGTGGCGTTGAACACGGCATTCCCTTGCAGGTTCACGGCGCCCGAGCTGGTGTCACAGGTGTTGAAAGCGAACGTCACCGAGGTCACAGTGACCACGACATCATCAGCGAGATCGAAGCCACCTTCATACACATCCAAATATCAGAGAAACAGTCTACCCGGAGCTTTATGAGTGTTCAAACTCACCAGCAATGCTCCCAGCAGAATTGTACATAATTTGGGAATCTTGAAATACTGCTGCTGCGTTGAGTCGACCGCTCAAGGCACCTCCCCCAGCCAGCGCTCGATTCCGAGTCACTAGTGATCCTTTCACGAACAGAGTCGACGTTATTTCCATGTAAAACACGGCGCCGATGCCTCCCGCGGAGTTTTCCTCGAATGTGCAATCAAAGTACGATGGGCTCGCGGTTGCGGTCAAGCCAGCAACCCCTGAAGAACAACGTGGGGTCAGAAAGGTTTTTAGGTCCTCAACAAGGCTCGTTCCTAACCTCCGTTGCCTTTGGCGCTATTGCCGATGAAGGTGCAGTTATAGAACTGCTCGGTGCTCGATTCATAGTGATAAATGACGGCCCCGGTTCCAGCAGAGTTATTATAGAATCGTGAATTAGTGTATAACGTTGAGCTCCTGACATCATAGTAAGCTACTTTTCCAAAGCACGAGGATATCTTTCCCGGAGCAACTCACACTGCTCCCCCGTCGAGGGCTCCGCCGAACTGGCTGAAGTTGTTTCGCCACTCGCAGTTGTCGAATCGACCCTTGCTATCGTTCTCGGAAACGACGGATCCACCATACAATGCCGCTGTCTCGTTCGCGAAGAGACAGTCCTTGAATTGGGCTGCAGACGTGTCTGCTAGCCAAACGGAGCCTCCTAATGCCGGGAGCGGCAGAGGATCAGCATGGTTAGTGGGTTGTTTCGCTCGCACAGTAATAAGTCTTGTTGGTACCTCCCACAGCGGCGCTGTTGCCAAAAAACTTGCAGCGCGAAACGGTCGGCGCGGAAGTTCCCCCGACAAAGAGGGCCCCACCGATTCCTGCTTGCTGTGGCATGGATAAATGGTGCATTTTCGTCAGCTAGGGTGCTGGTCAGACTACAGTACTATTAGACATACCTGATTCGTAGATGTCTCATCGAGAGCCATGGCGACAGAGGAACACTCTATGAAGACACAATCTTCGATTACCTTTCGTGGTGGATGAGTTGACAGGAAGATTGTATATTGAGAGGAAGACGTCCGCGTCCTTACCGGAGTCGCGCTGTCCGAAATGACTATGCAGCCTCCAGATGCCGACCGTCCATTACGAAAGGTGAGACCGCGGATGATCGTATCGTTCCCATCCCCACTGGCAAGGACCATCAAGCGTCCCGCAAGCCCAGCGTCCAGGATCGTCGAAGCAGCACCCTCCGTGCTTTGGATCGTCATCGGTCGTCCGTCGAGGGCAACGTTGATGTTTCCGACACCAGTGTACGTCCCTGGCCCTAGGTTCACCACCCCTCCATCGGTGGTCCGTCCGACGGCCGCGGTGAGCGTAGCGCAGGCGGTGGAAAGCGAGGTCCCGCATGTGGCCGTATCTAGTCCTGAGGGTGAGACGTAGGTGGTTTGCAGGGTCTGGCCTCGAACAATTGCTAGAAGTCCCAAGAACACGATCAGGTTGCCTGCAACGAGGAAAGGCATGCTTGGAAAGGGAACCAGGACGGGCTGGGAGGAAACGTATAGAGAGGGCCTTGGGCGGGAAAGGGCGCTCAGCAAAGCCGCAGGAAATTTCCTAGGCGGAGGGCTTGAAAGACCTTGAATCCGTCCGGTTTTAAAAAAAGGGTGGCCAGATAAGAAGCAACAACCAACTTGTGAGTCTTTTAAGGAATTTCCCGCTCAAAACGACTCTCCGGAGCCCTGTTTGGGAACGAGATGTGCAGCATGACGGATGCCATGTGGCATTGTTCTTCTCCTCCGCAGAAGGCACTTGCGGCGAAGAAGGTCATCCATCTGTGGAGCCGCGCAGACCACGATCGAATCCAAAGGCTATATCAGGAACCGCCAGGAGCACTGGGCCGAACTGCAGGAGCGGAGTTCAAAGGCCTCAGGGTATGTTGTCAGATGCACAGCCATGATCGTGACTCAAACTGACGGCAAGCGTCATCGTCATTCGACAGCCCACCTTCGTCTGTCCCGTTCCCCACAGCGTCATTTCTTCCGTGCGCCGAACGGGCGCGCCATACGTACTGCCATAATATCGTATGCAATATGGAAAGGGCCCCGAGGCCCCCGACCATCGCATGGACAACGTCATCGGTAGACTTTCCATCTTCCGCTCGCTATTTAAACCCATTGCAGTAGATCCACCTCCATCCGCTCCACCGCTCTTCGCATCACATTCACACACCGCGACTCTTCCCACCAACCCAAAACACACCCACATCGATCCAACCATAACCATGTCTTTCCGTATCACCAACCGTCTCTTCACCACCTCGGCGCGCACCCTCCAGGAGAACCCCTCCCTCCTCAAGAAGGCAGCCGACACCGTCAAGAAGGCAGCGCAAGCCCTCAAGTCGGACGGTTCCATCGGCAGCAAGTTCGAGGTGAGATCATCAACCCGTACCTTCTTCCCATCCGCAACTGACCATCGTCGCTGACTTTCCTCCCTTCTCCCTTCTCCCCCTTTTCCTTCCAGGCCGACGGATCCGTAGGAGGAAGGATCCACGAGGCCGTCGGAGGACGCGGTCCCCTGGCAGCCGACGGTTCGGTCGGCAAGCAGTTCCGGGAGACTGGCGCGGTCGGCGGACTCGGTCAGACCGTGGCCGAGAAGACCGAGGCCGCCGCAAAGGACGTCAAGAGGGACCCTCACGGAGCCAAGGAGGACCTCAAGTTCGAGGCACGGAAGACGGCAGAGAAGGCAGGCATCAACACCCAGCAGGCCGCCCACAACGCCTCGAAGACGGCCGAGCGGAAGGCCGCCGACCTCAACGATGCCTCAAAGAACCTCGGTCGCAAGATCTAGAAGTGTTCCGATTCCCCCATCTCACATACCCCCCCTTACCTTTTCATCTGTAAATAAGAACTTTTGTTCGCGCCCCTTCCTCATACTCGGTGCTTTCCCACGACGTGGCTCTTGCTTAAAGCGCCCGCGCGTGACTCTTCCTTGACGGGAGGGTTTAACATCGAACGCAGTATCTCAACAAAAGAATTCTTGCGAATTGTAGGTGCAAGGACATTTTCTCCAGAATATACAAAGGGATTGGGGGGGGGTTGCGAAATGAAAAAGAGGGAAGGGATTGTAAAGACAGGCATGGGAATATGTTTCTCGGTGCAGCGGCGAAAATCTATTCGCGGATGAGCTCGACGCAGGGCATCGGGAATGTGCCCTTGTTTCCGGTGCGTACGTTGGTACCCTTGCCCCATCCTGATGAAACAGAAGATCACGTTAGCTTTGAGCTCCACCGAACCCGGTGCAGATGGGATAAGAGCAATGGCTTACCATCATCGTAGCTGGCCCAAACCTCGACAAGGTCGCCTTTGCGCAACTCAAGCTCGTCGATCAACTGGGGAGCATAGTCGTATACCACCGTGTGCTTTGCAGTCAAAGGAGCACCCTGGCCGTCGCTGGCGCCACCGTTGACTTCCTTCATGGAAGGAGCGAGGAAAGGCACGGCTCCGGCGCCCTTGTCGTTCTTCTTTCGAGGGTCCACGCGAGACCTCGACTTGCTTCGCAGACGCTGGACGACCAAGAAGATCCCGACGGCAAGCACAAGGATGCCGGCACCGATGGCTCCCCAGATGATGGCAGTCTTGTTGGAGCTGCTGCCGGTCGAGTCCGGTGCCGCTACCGTGGTCCCGGCAGCGGTGGCGAGCTCGGTGGTGCCTTCGCTTGGAAGTCCCGCGGCGGCCACCGATTCCTTCGGTGTCGAGGACGTCGCTGCGGAGTAGATGGCCGAAAGCCTCGCCTTGTCATCGGTGGACATCGCCGCGTTGCCGGTAGCTGGGTGCGCCCCGCGACGCTTGCAGCAGGCATCGTTAGGGAAGTCCTGGCAGTAGATACCTGCGGTTTTATCATCGCCGCCGAAACCTGTTATGAAGGCCGGTGAGCATAAGCTAGGCAGTATGAGAGGGGCTCCGATGAAACGCATACCACAAGAAAAGTTGTCGTCGTCAACACCCCAAGTGCAGGAGTTCGGGTCCGACTTGTAGCCGTCCTGACCCTCCCACTGCGTCGCGATCTTCAGGCAAGAAGCGGCGCCAGTTAGGGCTGAAGCTCTCCTTTCGTTGACCTCTTGCTGTGCCGCGGCCGAAATGCTCGCGATCTTCGAAGGACAGACGGAGGAATCCTTGATGAGCGATGCGACGGCACCTCCGTAATCGTTGCAGGCCTTTTTGCAGATGGGAACCGGAGGCGCCTTCTGGTTGCATCCGCTAGAGAACATGTAGATGTCGGTCATGCATGTGTATGATCGGTAATACTGGATCGGCTCTCCGTTGTAGCCGGAGCATTGCGCCCAGTTCTTCCACATGGCGGCCTGATGCTCGCCGCCCGAGGTGACATCGCGGATCAGGTTGTCCCAGTATGCAGCGTTAGGAACGGGTCCCGTGAGACCATACACGAGGCCCAGTTCGGTCGAGTTGATGTAGTGGCCCTTACCGAATGGCGCGCACGAGGAGGTGGAGTCGATCGGGATGCACTCGGAAGGCACGCCCTGCAAGGCGAGTTTGGACAAGATCAGATCTCTAAACCTGCTCAACAAGATCGGCACTTTCGTCGACACACCTGCGAGTCGGCACGCACGACGGAGAGCGTAGATAAAACGCCTAGAGCGATAGCAATGCGGGAGGCGGCGGAGGAAACCATTGTTGTGTGTGTGTGTGTATGTGTATATGACAGCCAGTTGCTGGGACCTCTGTTGCTGGATTTGGTGTGCTGCAAGATCTGCTACGACGAGTCACACACGGAAGCGAAAGCTTTTCTGATCGAAGAGGATTCGTGCGATATGAATAGAAGCGAAGGGCTCGGTCGATCGTTTGTTGTAACGGCAGATGGGTTGTCGGTTGTCGGTTGAGGAGCCGGCAAGCCTTATGGAATGGTCGATGCAGGAAGCCGGTAGCTGGACAGACGACGCCGACCTGTTTAAGATAAGAGCGTAACCTTTCGCTGCAGAGTTGAAGAAGAGAGAGGGATATAAAGAATGAATGCTCTGCGTAGTGCTTTCTCGTCTCTTTGTATGCAGCCTTCGTCGAGAAAGATGCCCCTAGTCCTCTCGCCCCAGCCAGCAGCTGTTTGTTGCCCGCTCAGCCACAGCCTCCCACACACAGCACACAGCACGGCACAGAGAGCAAAGGGCTGAATGACTTTGTGCGCTGTCCAAACGGGTTCTCGTCTTTCGCCTGCGCTTTTTTGTGCAGCCAGCTTAGGGTTCGGCTGTGTTCCCTGGGAAAACAAAAAGTCCGAGGCTTCTGGACAAAACCCGAACAGCCTCGTCATCCCAATCCCGGTGCAGGACACCGGCTTTACTTGTATTACTTGCTTGACAATGTCGTCGCCGCTGACTCTGACTGAGGTTCCTGCCGCCCTTACCTTCCATCCCGATGTCAAGTTCAGTCCTTTGAAGGAGCCTCGATGGCTCACACTTGTGGAAGCCTCCTTCAAGGACCCAGGCGGTCACGATCGAAAATGGGAGCTTGTCGAACGGGTGCAGCAAGGAGACCAATGGGGAGACGCGAAGACTGCATCGACCAAGGAGAGCGACGTGGATGGTGGGCACACAGGAAGAAGGGGACCGACCATTGGACTGAACAGTGGCTGAAACGCTCATCTTCAAGCCGTGGACGTGGTGGCCATCATCCGACCGAGCAAAAGGCCCAACACGTTTCCGTCAGTGGCCACCATCCTTCTCGTCCTTCAGTTCCGGGCCCCCACCCGCATGTGGACGCTGGAGCTACCTTCCGGCCTGGTGGACGCCGGCGAATCCTCAGTTTCAGCGGCACTCCGTGAGCTACGAGAGGAAACCGGCTACGCTGGAACCTTCCTGTCCCTTTCGCCGCCCGTCGCATACGAGCCGGGAATCACGTCCAGCTGCTCCCGGATGGTCAAGGTGGACATCGACCCAGATGCGGATGAAAACAAGAACCCAACTACGGCAAGGGAGGCTGCCGAGTGGAGTTTGAAGACTGTTGCGGCGCCCGTGTACGGACTGATGGAGCAGCTGCAGAAACTGGCAAGGACCGACGGCCTGAGGATCGACTCGCGCCTTTGGGCCCTAGCCGCGGGTATGGCGTGGGGAATTGCTTGACCAAAATCAAAAAGTAAACGATGCATCACATCAACACGGTAACTAGCATGATGGGGTGCCGTGAGACGAAGATGCTGCTTGCAAGAACGGTGTGGCAAATCTATTTCCATTGTTCCAAGCTACTCCCCTTTCTTGCCCTTTGGCTTCTTGGTCGCTGGCTTTTCCTTGGGATCGCTGGTGGCGGTTCCTGGTGTGTCGTGTCCCTTCTCCACCTTGGGCCGGGATGCCGACTCTGCGGGCTGATCGACGACCGTTTCTGCTCCCTTTGCCGCCCCCTTGCCGCCAGTGGCCTTCGAAGCGTCCCTCTTCAGTGTGGCCACAATGTCCGAGTCGTACTTCCACGTATCCCACCCAGCGTGTGGTCGGTCCACCTGCAGAATGCCGTGTAAGAGAGATTTCAACGAGAGAACGCGTCTCATGAGATGAGGAGCATACCCCGGCACCGGCGAGTTCGTAGTATCTGGGATCACGAAGGTTGATCACGTAGCCTTTTGGAAGGTGGGAATACTTGTCGCCTTCCGTCGCTTCCTTTGTGCGCTGCAAGTCGCCGGCTGCCATGCCAGGTCCGCCCTTGGGCGTTTTGCTGCCGAGGCCCTGCTTGATGGCGGACCGCAGGACAGACGAAGTGTGGAGGGCGCGGATGTTGATCATGTCCTTCTTGCTATGTGGCTTTTGTTGCTTGCTTTGGGTGCAGAAGTCGGGCTTTCCTGGTCGACAAACGACGGTACGCGAGAGGGACGTCTTGGTTCCGTCCGTTGAGAAAAACCCTGACCCTAATCAGTTGGCTGTGACTCACACCTCGACTACAGGTATGACGAAGGGATCGGACTTCTTCCAAGGCTCGTCGTCAACTCCTTGCAATTATATACCGCTTTACCATACATAGTCGATACAACGCTCATTGACCCAGCAAGCATGTCGACCCATCTTGAGAACCCTGCAAGAAAGCTTGAAAAGTCAGAGAACATCTCCACCTTTATCGACTCCATCGACACCTTCCTTTTCGATTGCGACGGTTCGTGATGTCGCAAAGATTGATAAAAACAACTGTAGGAGTTTGAGTCACTCAAAAACCCACCCCTCTTTGCTTCCCTACCAGGCGTGATCTGGGTGGGCAACGATGTCATTGACGGGGTCAAGGAGGTGTTAGACCTTCTCCGCGAAAAGGTGCGAAAACAGTGCACCATTACGGGATGTCCCTGACACTGATCCCTCGATGATTAACGATCAGGGAAAGAAAGTACTATTCGTCACCAACAACAGCACAAAGTCTCGAAAGGCGTATCTGAAGAAGTTCAAGTCCTTGGACATCCACGCATCTGAGGTATTCAAAAACCCGTAGCCAGAAGATCTAGTGTGGGCTGGTTTGACTGACCCACCTGTGTGATGCTCCGTAGGAAGAGATCTTTGGATCATCCTACGCCGCCGCCTTCTACATCGCGAACGTGCTGAAGTTCTCAAAGGACAAGAAGGTGTACGTCATCGGAATGGACGGCGTGAGGGACGAGCTCGCATCCGAAGGAATCCAGTCCGTGGACGTAGGGGTAGGGTTGCCTCGGATGTGCCTTGACATGTGCAAGCACTGACAAAGTTCCGTCATAGGACGATCACGAGAACCTGACAGCCATGGACGAGATGGGATCCATCAAGCCCGACCCATCGGTGGGTGCCGTCCTCCTCGGCTTCGACCTCGACATCAACTACAAGAAGCTCGCAAAGGCGTTCACCTACCTCCATCACGACAAGGACTGTCACTTTCTCGCTACCAACAGCGACACGACGTTTCCCGCCGGAGGGACAGTCTACCCCGGTACAGGAGCCCTCCTGGCCGCGTTGACGGCCGGTCTCGACAGAGAGCCCGTCATCCTCGGGAAACCTCATCAGCCCATGTTGGACGTCATCGTGGCCAAGTATCACCTCGATAAGGAGAGGACGTGCATGGTCGGCGATCGGTGAGTCTCATCGAAGACCGTTTACATCCCTCTAGATTCGTCCACACTGACGCGTTCGACTTGAGTAGATTGGACACGGACATTGAATTCGGCAAGATCGGAGGCTTGAAGACATTGCTCGTGATGACCGGAGTTACCACGGCGACGCAACTGGAAGGATCCAGCGTACAGCCTGACTTTGTAATCGATAGCTTGGGGCACATGAAGGCTTAGATAGGTAGTCAACTATCAGCGAGACTAGGTAGTCAACTATCGAAACCACATCACAGTGCTATCGCTGGGAGCAGAGTCGGTCCCCGAGCAGCTCCTGTTCCTCGGCGTCGCACACTGCTTGGCTTGGAGCGTCACAGGACCGGCCGTTGACCGAAACGAAGACTAAAGGTCCACGGTGGCTTTGTCTTTGTACTTCTTCGCAACCCGCTCTCCCGCGCGGGTTTGGAACTGATTGCCAAACAAGGTGAAGAGCTGGCCGTTAGTTTCGAACGTGAAAACCGCGTTTTTCTTTATTATCACTTTCAGAAGAAGGGGCAGTAAGCTTGCAATGTCTTCAAGTCCTGCTACTTTTCTTCTTACTTTTCATCTGATTCTTGCGGGTAACGAGATAGAACATGAGCTCAGTTTCCTTGATGACGATGCCCGACAGCCCAATAAAGGAAGGACACTTGGCCTTGACGACCGTGAAATGCGCGCCGTGATAGTCAGCTTTGAGCAGCTTTCTGAGCACGTCGTGACTTGGGCTCATGCTGTCGAGCAGCTCGCCCATATACCCTTTCCACAGTTTGTGAAGCGGTTCGAACGCTGCAAACTTGCAAGACTCCTTCGGCACGTCCCATACGCCGATTTCCCGCCGTTCCTTCGAGCTCATGAGTTTGCCCTTTCGTTTTTGCTTCTGTTTGTCTCGCTTCTCTTTTCGCTCCGCTCGAAGGCATCGGGGGCTGGCGGGTTGTCGATGAAAATCACACGGTTCTTGACCTTGGTATCGTAATTGTGGGAAGCATTGCTCTTTCGATCAAGAATGGAATGGACAAATCCTAGCACAAACGCCTTGTTAGGATCCAATTCTGGGAGCTGGAGGTCACAATGCGTGAGTGGGGAATTCGCGGAAGGCCCAAAATTGCTCCCTTACAGTGGCAGAGAGGGAAGAATCGGTCAGAATGCCGACTGGGAGAGCGTCGTAAAGTGGGCCAGCGACTTCTGGGTTTGCATTTTGAGACGGAGCTGGGGGAGACCAAGAGAAGGGTGAGGTGCGGAAAACATAGACTCCTTGGGCTATGAAGCTGCATTATTACCCCCTCGCTGCTCGTCTACTTTCCGTTTCTTGCTGTCCTAAGCATGACTCTGCCCTGAAGGCGCGGGAGTGGGGACCTTGCGCTTGGGCGGCATCTCGGAAGAGCACCAGGTTGGCGGTTAGCAGAAAGTGACTCTCGGGGAGGAAAGAGTTGAGCTACATGGAAGGACTTTCCCACGCGTATACCGGTACCGGGTACCCGGTTCGTTACCGGTATCCTGATAGCTTCTTGTACTGTAGAACGTTACGATTTTGTTGAGGCGATATGTTGGATTTGTAGCACAGCCGCATGTGCTAGCTATTTAGATACATGCTGAAAAACGTTGCTGCTCATGGCGCATTGCTAAATGTCGACCTTCCCTACCGAATGAAGCCCAAAAAGCCTATTCATGCTTTTGATTCCGCCTCCTTATCAGCGAACTCCTTCTCGGGGCAGAAGGCGGCAGCGACTTGTCGACCAGCGAACCACCGCTGATCCAACGCTTGTCTCGCTTTTCCGGCAGCTACAGCATCCGCTCAATGAGTACTCGCAGGTCGACAACGGATTAACGATTTAACTGGTTCTACTGGTTCTACTGACCTGAGACGTCCCCGAAGCGTACGTAGATGTCCACTGGATCCGACGGCTGAGAAGCGAGAGGTCGGGCCCACATGAGGACTTTTGTCACGACGCCGTACTTTCCACATTCCTCCGAGATCTCGTCGTTCAGGGTGTCGTCAACGTCCTTGACTGACACCATGTTGCGCAGACAGATGACCCTCGACGATATCTGGGAGGGATGCGGAGGGGTTGGCGGCGTCAAGAACTTACAAACGCAGGCGACTGAATAGTAACACAGACATGACCCCGAACTTACCATCTGTTGAGGCACCACTTCGTTGCGCATGAGTTTCTGCATGATCTCGTACCGCTGACTCGCCGATATAGACATGTTCTCCTCCAGCGAGACGTGCTCGTCGTTAACGCTGGCTTGGACTTTTGCCAGGGCGGACTGAAGCGCCGCGTTGGTCGATAGTGCCGACGCCTGGGATTGTACAGGAAATCCCGTCCGTTGCGCTGTTCGTGACCAAATAAACAAGCCGCCATGAGATGATGATTCCTTCTGTCTCGCGATGCCATCCGTCACCTGGCGTACCTATCGCGTTGTTGATGTTCTGTGCCGCTGTTAGCACTTGCATTGGAATTTTAGGCGCTGTTTGAGGGAATCCGGGGGTCAAAAGAGGACGAATCGAGTCGATGTTCTTCATGCCTGGCGGCATCGGACCGCCGATGATGGCCTTTCTGACTCTGAGCGGAACACCGCCAAGTTCAAAGTTGTTCATGGCCGCGATGGCCGCATCTGCGGAGACCGTCTCCTCAAATTCGATGTATCTATGGAAGGTAGGTAAAGGGTAAGGCTGGTCGTGAGCATGCTGTATCAAAGATGCGTGAGTGGCAGAGAGGGCGAGCGGAGGAGTGGACAGTTGCGCCGGGGTCTCGACGAACATGGGCAGGAACAGTTGACGTGAGGAAACTTGACCGACGTACTGCAGGGAAGAGGGAATCATCGCAGAAGAGAGGAGAGAGAGAAAAAGGAAAAGAAAGGGAAAGACACGGAATAGCAGGACAAAAATCAATAAGCGGGCACGTCTCCTTTCGTCCTTGCACCCCGAGTATGGCGACAGGGTGACAAGCCCTGTTACTGTCCCCTACGGTCCCTCTCTGCCACTGTGCGATGATAAAAGATCTCTCCTATTTCACTTACCCATTTCCTTTGTGTTTCCGGGTCACCGCATCGGGCTGGTGCGTCGAAAAGCAACATCAGATCGGAAGTCAGAGGGGCGAATGTTGTCAACCGTGCATACCAGCAACGAGCATCCGGTAATCTTCCCAAACGCCTCGAATATGCTCTCAACGTTCTCTTCCGAGACCTGCTCGCTAACGTTGGCAACGTATATCCGTGATGGGCTGGCAGGGGCCAGACTAGCTCCAATGTTGTGATTGTAATTGTTGGGGCGGCCGACTTTCAGATTTCTGTAGTCCCGAAGCAACGACAGTTTTAGGATCACAAGCAAGTCTCCGATGCAATTCTCCATCAGCTGGGACCCACCTCCCACCGAGATCAGCACCATTCATGACAGAAAGCGCCAATTCCGCAGCCTCTGGGACTTCATACTCGACGAAGCAGAATCCCTTGTGCTTTCCCGTCAAGGAATCCATCATGAGACTGACGGACTTGACATGTCCGAACTGTCCAAAGACGGCGCTGATATGGACCTCGGTGAGCTCAAAGTTGATGGATCCGACATAGATACGACTCATGATGGCTATGCAACGGGCTTCCATGGCAGGCAGAAACGTGATGGGGGACGCGGACAGCACTGGATGCGTCATGGCGGGCATTCCAGCCTTCCTTTGTAGCATGATCCAAGCCGTGGTTTCCCGGGCGAACGCCTTCGCTTTCTCAAGTCTCTCCCTCTGATCCGCCGATAGACCGTTCCCCGTCACTGGCGTCTGATGCTCGGGAGTAGGGGTGCTGAGAGTCTTCGTGGACGTCCCGTCGTCCCATCCCGTCGGCTTCTTTCGCTTCTCCGGAGATCTGCTAATCCTGATTCCATATTCGTCCAGTCCATTTGCAAGGTTGTCGTCGTGGTCATCGTCTTCGCGTTTGCGTTTCTCCGAGAGTGCGGGCACGGGCGGGTCGGGTACTGGTGTTGTCGACGCGGGATCCGCCGAACCAGGATCATTCTGGGAATCGTCTGGGCGAGGCGACGCAGGTGAAGGCGGCTGCATTCTTTTCAAGAATATAAGAGGGTTCCCGGTCGAGCGAAGGAAGGACTAGTATGCAGTGGCGGCGCCGAGCTGGGGTAGAGTCAATGCTGAGGCTGTTATGATGTGAAGACGGGAATGTCAACCCTGGCGAAAATAACATTGTCATAGATCCGAGGCTTCACGCCAGGGTTCAAGCACTGGGAAGGCCGAAATCGCTTATTCGCTTTACAGCACTGAGAGCAAAGAATCAAGAGCATAAAAAGTACGTATCCTGGAAAGCCGAATATTAATGAAAAGCAAAAAAATAGAGACACTAAGTCAGGATGGGAGGGAATTGGTGTGCGGGGGTCCGTTTTATCGGCCTATGAGCCGATAAAGATCCCGGTGGGAATATGGGTAGTATGGGCGACGATCCGCGCCGTCGACATACAAGGAGAGTGAGCGAGGCCGTGCTCGCTACACGGGAATGAGAAGGATGGCAACGCTTATCATTGCCCAGCTTCGACAAGGACGCCTTCCAAGGGCACTACCACCGACAGAGAGTCCCGCTCGCCGGCTCGCCGGCTCTTGAGGATCGCCTCGTTCCACATGCCCGACTGCTCCCGAACGCTGCACTCGCTCTTGCCCGACGGAAGCACGTTGCCGTCGTCCATGACCAAAACGTCGAGAAGCTTGTACTCGCTGCCCGACGAGTGGACCCATCCGAGACTGGAAGCTCGGGCGAGGTGACGTCGGGAGAACATGTAGATGACGGTCGAGTAGAGGGCTCCGACGACGAGGTCCGCCATGTAATGGTGACGGAGGTACATGGTCGCCCACCATTGCCAGCACACGTAGAACATGAACACGGATCCGAGCCGGCGGGAAAAGTGCATCGCAAAGATCATGATCAGAACCGCAAAACCGGAGTGAAGCGATGGCATGGCGCCGAAGACAAGCGGCGAATTGTTGAATGCATTGCTGTACATGTGAGTGCCGAAGAGCTTGTCGACGCGAGCGAGGCCGCCAGGATTCCCCGGCATGGTATAGCTCGCTGGGGCGAAGCCGTACAGGTCATTGTACCCTGAGAGACGCAGGAAGCTACAAGTCAGCATGTGGCATGTGATAAGCAGATGCTACAATTCCACTTTACATACATGGCGCTGCTGTTGGGCAGAGGACTTGCGTGACTACGCCGAGAATGTTCTGAACACCAAACGCCTGTGCAAAGACGACGGCGGTCTTGATCCCTGCATGGTACCACAGCCACAGGACGAAGATTGCCGGCGAAATGTAGTGAAGGAATCCATAGGGAATGAAGGCAAGAACGTCGCCGGTGGTGGATGTGACGGCGGCAAGATCCCTCAGACCACGAAGGACAAGAGGGACGAAAACCAGGAGTGTCGAGAGATGCGATCCGGAAACAAGCCAACCGCTTGCGACGAGAATGCAGCTGAATGAGAGCAGACCGAGCGAGTTGTCGAAGAGAAGCTCGTCAAGGGCTGGAAGAACATCGACCGATATGTCTGGCCGCCAGGAGGATGGGATGAACTGAGCGCATGTGAATAGTACCAGCCATATCGCTATTGGTAGGGCGGCGAGGATAGCCTGCTTGACGAAGCGACACAGAGGAGAGCAGACGTCGTCGGTAGAGTGGAAACATCCGCGAGGCTGGAGAAAGCACAGCTTTCGAAGATATGTTGACGCAGGCATGGGTGGAATGTGTGTCACCGAATGGTGAAGGTGAGGAGGATGGGCGCTGGAACGAGAGCGGCAGTCTCAGCCAGACGATTGACACCGGCGACTGCAAGAGAGAGGTACACTGGAAGAAGGAAGGATTGGACGATGGACGACCGTCGGAATTGGGGGTTTAGCGGTCGAGGGAAATGTGCGATCTGCAAATGGGCGGCGGCGGTTGGTTGAAACAGCGCCAACTCGTAGGGAGAGGAGGATGGGATGGATGCGGCTGGGTGATGCGGGAGACGAACTCGGAAGAGCAGGAGGATGGTCGAACGGTTGGGGGCGGGTTGCGTGTGGTAGTGCTGGTGAGGTATAGGCGAAGGTTTGTGAAGTGTGCTTTGTGGCTGCTAACAACGAAGGATAACGAAAGGGTGTGAGAAAACGAACGGCTAACGGCGAGATGGCAGAGGGGCAGAAGAGGAAGGGGGATTGGTTTTTCAAGTGCCAAGGAAGAGAGGGCAGGACTCGACGAAAGGCAAATCGTTTTTTCCCTCTCTCTCACGAGCGAAAGCCCGAAGAGAGTCAAAGTCCGAGAGGGGCGGCTTGCCCCGCTGCTCGCTCGTCGCTGCGCTTTCCTCCGAGCCACGGGTAAAGCTTTGGTTTGCCCTCGCTCGGCACTTTGGGTTATCGCTGCTTTCCCGCGTCGTCGATACGTAGCCCTCCATACACATCTCCGTGTAGCCATTCCGTCACATCTTGCC